>CM043115.1:10676597-10805228 GCA_023701765.1 Hylyphantes graminicola | reverse complement strand
AATGGAAATTATTTCTAAAAATATTTACATTGACGCAACTTCCTATGATAAGTAAAAGTATAATGCTATTTTAAATTAAAAACTTACCAAATTGTATTCCAATTTACTGGATAACCGAGTCAGTTACTTTGAAAAATCTCAATAGGCTTTTCAGAAACTGATTGCGTTTATGTTATACAAGTGCCCCTTAAAGATTGAATGAAGCCCTGCTATGTTGTAATTGAAGCTGTATTTGCTTTACAGGATATTTAATCACTTAATTACAAGATGGTCTTATAATCAATAATTAAAGTAATCAATGGCGTCTCAAGTATGCATAGAAATTGGAAATTCTGATTAAACAGCTGTTACCCTGATTTGTATGAGTATCAGTATCGGTAAATATGTTTTAATAAAATTAATTTCAATGTTTATTTTTAGTTTTTTAAGTTGTTTCAAGTCAATATTAATAAAAATAATTTAAAAGTGACACAGTTTAAAAAATTTATTATGAATTTAAATACAGTATTTTAGTACTAACATTGGTTGGTAGAAATATATATATATTCAGGTTTTTGTGCACACAGTGGTACATACACACATGTGGATCCATCTATATTTTAGACAAGTTAAAGTTTCACCCACAGAATTGATTTTCACCCCAGAGATTGATTGGTATGGGAACTTGGAAGACTTTGTGACCACGACAGATTTAACGTGCACTTTCACCATTAGCGTAAATGGGAGTCTTCGGAAGGTAGCGGGACTCGAACTCGCAACCTTAACCAGGCTATTCCGGTTATTTTAGTACTAATGTAGTGACAGATGCAGCATAATTGAAGAGCATAGTGGAAGAACAACCTTAGTGACGAAAAGATAAACACGAAAAAACGAGCTTTAAAGTTTGTAATCTTCACTCAGATCTGTTGAAAACGGTACTTGCAACTGTAAAAAGTATACTAAATTTTATAAATTAAAAAAAAAACTTGTTATCTTTAAAGGATGGAATAATATGTTCATTGACAATAAAAATCGCACTCTTTCAAAAATGTCACTAAGCAAGTTCTTCCACTAAATTCTGCAATTGTCACATTTCTATTTATACCTCTTACAACTTTGTTTTTAAAATTATGTTCATTGAAACTAAAATATCATGGCAACTATATTAAAAAATATGTAAAAAATTAAAGTCATTATCTTAACGGCTTTTAATTATTGTTTACAGTTTCGTTTCAAAACTAAAATAGTTGTTATATTCCAAATTTTCAAAAAAGAGAATTTATCTCCACATTTATTTAATTTCAAAATTTAAAAAAAAGTTTTAATAAGAAACAAAAACATTAAAGTTTAACTACCTATATTCATTAAAAATTAATAAGGATATTGATTTTTTGTTCTTTTTTTTCAAGGTTTTTGGTATTCACTCCCTTTGTGTGGATTGAACGGATTAAATACTAAAAAAACGAGTATTCCACCCAGTTGACAGATATTATAAAGTAAAACACTCAGTTCATTGTAGATGTTCTTTAGCATAAATAATTTCCCCATCAACATATTATTTTGTCTACAATGATAAGTTTATCATCACAAACATGTAAACGTGTCTTAGAATACATTCGTTTTTCTCGTATTTAATAGAAGAATTTTCTTGAAGACAGTTTTTTTATTGTTTCGAGACACAATAATAATAAAATTTTAATCATTCCAAATAAATAAATTTATTAATAACGGAATATTTATTTTCGGTACTGCTTCCTAAAAAACTGTCATTATGAATTATAGAATATCCGGTAAAAATTATGAAACGAAAATTAGTATTTTATTTCTTTAATTACATTCCAAATTACATGTCTTATTTAATTTAAACGTTCTTAGGATACTTTAAAAATTGTTCGCATGTTTGGGAATGAAATGTCCTAATATCTTTGAAATACTCAACTTGTTCATTCAAATATAAACAATTTTTCCATAACCATACCCGAAACTTTTACTTGGATAAATAATCATTACTTGAATTGACTTTCCTTAGCAAAAACCTTCAAATAACATATCTGTTCCACAAAAGTTTTCCCACAAATTCTTTCTGACATGAACTCTCTTTGCTCTATTTTTTCTTCCATCAATGCAGAAGCGATAAGAAAAGTAAACAAAAATTCAATTAAGTAATAACGCGCCAAACTCTACCACGAGATTTCGAAAGCAGAGTTAAAAAACGGATTAGAACCAGAAAGATAAATATACTTACTATTGCAAAGGTGTAAATAAAAGATTTTAGGTATTGATTATTTTGATGAAAATCAGTTTGAAGTAAGAAAATAGATTTAAAACATAGGTCACCTACTGATGGAGTATCACAAATAACTTGCCTGTCCCCTGACTGTGAAGTGAACTCTCCTCAGTATCCCTCCGCCAAACTGAACTGCGCTTCGTTCGAAGCGAACAGTCTTACTTCTTTTTTGAATCCTGCTCTCTAAGAGTAGCCACGCTAGTAAACTATCCCTAATGGCGGGACCATTGGTCCAGTAAATCGCCCTAAACTTCTTAATTAATTCCATAACTTAAATTGATTGTTCTAATGATGTTAAATAAAAGTCTTTCTCAATCTACACGTTGCTATCTGCTACTAAATCCCATCAAAGGTCATGGGACCAGCAAGCCTAACCACTGCGCGGTGACGTACGAGGCCTAACACGAGGCTTAGAGACTTTGTATAACGAAAGGCCGGCTTCTCGAACTTTTCCCCCGTTTCCTGTCTTCAACGAATAGAAGAATGTCATCGAATCAGTCAAACATCCAAAAACTTGGAAAGGACAATTACGATACTTGGAAACTACAAATCGAGGCTATCCTGGTTAAAAACGATCATTGGAACTTTGTTACTGGAGCGGAACCAAAACCGGAAACCGAAGCCGAGAAGATCGCCAAATGGATTTCCGACGACCAAAAGGCCAGAGCCGACATTATCTTGTCCATGTGCCCGAGCGAATTGTGTCATATAAAGCAGTGCTCCACTTCTAAAGAAGTCTGGGATAAACTTAAAGATGTTTACTCATCGAAAGGTCCTGCGAAGAAAGCGACGCTCTTGAAACAACTTCTGTTTAAGAAGATGTCCTCGTCAGAAAATATGTCCGACCACATAAACAGCTTCTTCGTGACGGTCGATAAACTACAAGAAATGGATATATCAATCGTCGACGACCTACTTTCTATACTTTTACTGTACAGCATTCCAGACAGTTTCGAAAACTTCCGGTGCGCGATCGAGTCCAGAGACACTCTCCCAGCTCCCGACGCACTAAAAATCAAAATCTTAGAAGAATCGGAATCCCGACGCGGCGGGGAAAGTCAACAAGATATCCCGAACGCCTATTTATCTTCAAAAAGATTCAACTCGCATTCGAAATCCAGTTGGAATCAAAAACAGAATGATAAAAAGCAGCAAAATAAAAACATCGTGTGTTCTTATTGCTCGAAAAAGGGTCATAAATATGACGTCTGCTACAAACGCCAGCGAGAAATGAACAAAAAGAACTATCCCAATCAAAAGGAAAGCTCAACACCTGCCGTCGCCATGGCAACGAAGGAGCAAGAAAAAAATAATTCCACGCCAGAAGAAGCAGTAGCCGCTGTATGCTCCGGGCGAAGTAACAAATTTATCCTTGACAGCGGATCGACGAGTCACATGATTTTCGATAACTCCATGTTCGTCGAATTTACATCACAAGCGGACTCTTATATAACGTTAGCAGACGACAAACCCGCTAAAATAACGGTAAAGGATCCGTCAGAATAACTGTTCCAGATGAAGAATATGGTACAAGGACATTGAAGCTAGAAAATGTCCTATGCGTTCCTGAACTCAAAACAAACCTGCTGTCAACTTCGAAGTGTACCCGTGACAACCGAATCGTAGTATTCGACGCTCACGAAGCTAAAGTACTTTCAGAAGATGGTTCTACATTGCTCCGAGCTGAAAGAAAAGGAAATCTTTATTTTGTCGAACCAATCGAAGAAAGGGCAGCTGTCGTCACCGAATTAGAAATCTGGCATCAAAAATTCGGTCACCTAAACATGAACGATCTGAAGAAGTTACGATCACAAAATATGATCAAAGGACTATCTTTCAAAAACAACAATGACTCAATTAAGGACTGCAAAATCTGCATTCAAAGTAAGCAATGTGCCACCCTTTATCCGAAAAAGTCTAAATTTGTTGCAAAAGATATCCTCGAACTTGTACATTCGGACTTGTGTGGTCCTATGAAGATTCCCTCACTTGGCGGATCGCGATATTTTGTGACATTCATCGATGACAAATCAAGGTACACCGAAATATTCTTCCTAAAGAACAAAGATGAAGCAAAAGATGCATTTCTGAAGTATAAAGCTTGCAATGAAAATCGTACGGGTAAGAAGATCAAGGTTTTACGAACAGACAACGGCCTGGAATACGTGGGTAAAGAATTCGACCAATTCTTAAGCCAAGAAGGTATACGCCGAGAAAAATCTGCTCCCTACAGTCCACAACAAAACGGAGTTGCAGAGGTCAAGAACAAGATTTTTTGCTCCACAGCGAGATGTCTACTCTCCCAAGCAAACCTTGATTCAAGTTTTTGGGCCGAAGCCGTTCGAACCAGCGCTCACATCAGAAATCGATGTCCAACCAAAGGCGTAGCCGAAAACAAGACCCCATACGAACTATTCTTCGACAGAAAGCCATCAGCATCTTACTTCAAAATTTTCGGACAAAAAGCATTTGTGTTAAACAAACCTAAAAAGTCCAAATTTGAACCCAGATCACATGAAGTAATCTTTATTGGATACTCCGACGAAGCGAAAGCCTATCGCTTTTTCGATCCCAAAACAAGAACTGTCATCGTAAGTCGAGATGCTAAGTTCATTGAAGAAATGAATCCAACTTTAGAAGAAGATGAGCAATGGTACGATTTCCCCAGCGAAGATCCAGATCCAGCTGCCGGCACTCACGGAGAACCCGATCCTGAGACCATGTCCCCGCCGCCAGCCGACCATCAACCAATGAGAGATGAGCAGTCCCTTGGCGACGACGACGTCACTTCAGGAGAGGAGGAGAAACCAGAACCGGATGGCGCAGAAAAGCTCCGAAGGGTTGCCGGGCGCCCGCGGAAAGAGAGGACGATGAATCCAGGGCGACCAAGGAAGCTGTATCACTACGCTAAGTTGGCGACCGCCAATAGCGCCATGTTTACATCGCCGGCGAGCGGGAGCGGAGAAGTCGTGTTGACATCCCCCAGCTTCGCCGAAGCCGTACAAAGTAAACAAAAGGATGACTGGATTGCAGCCATGGAGGAAGAATATCACTCACTTCAACAACAAGAAGCTTGGAAGCTCGTAGAAAGACCAAAGAATGAAAAAATAATCCCATCCAAATGGGTATTGAAGACAAAGTTTAAACAAGATGGCACGGTGGACAAGTTGAAGGCCCGTCTTGTCGCCAAGGGCTGTTTCCAAAAGCCAGGTGATTATGAAGACAGCTTTTCACCTGTCTCTCGGCTATCTTCAATTCGCGCTGTGATATCCTATGCTGTCGAAAAAGATCTGAATGCATATCAACTGGATTTTGTGACAGCGTATATCAACGGCGACATTGAAGAAGCCGTTTTCATGGAGCTACCTGAAGGTTTCGAAGAACCAAATAAAGTTTGCCTGTTGAATAGATCGCTTTATGGGCTAAAGCAATCGGGTCGGCAGTGGTACAAGAAATTACATGAAAAGCTTAACTCGCTTGGTTTTAGTGCTCTTCAATCAGACCCTTGCATTTATAAATTAAATACAGCCACCCAAGAGATCATTGTGTGTGTGTGTTTTCGTGGATGATTTGTTGTGTTTCACCGATTCAGAAAAAAGCTATCACTCCATACGGGATAAGCTAGCTTCATCATTTAAAATGAAGGATTTGGGACGTCTACATTATTGCCTAGGAATTGAATTTTCACAAGACCAAGGAAAATTAAAGAAGACGCAGACAAAATACATTGATGACCTGCTTAGAAAGTTCAACATGGAAGACGCGAAGACCGTGTCAACACCATTGGACCCAAATCAAAGATTGACAGCTGACATGAGCCCAAAGACCGATGCTGAAAGATCTGAGATGAAAGACATCCCTTACCAGTCCCTGATCGGATCACTGATGTACCTCTCAGTAGCTACCAGACCCGACATCACCCACAGTATCAACTTCCTCAGCCAATTCAACAACAATCCTGGAAAGCTCCATTGGCAAGCAGCGAAGAGAATCCTCAGATACCTTAAACTCACCAGGGATCAAGGCATCGAATTCAAGAAGACGGGTGAACCCCTCACTGCATATGCTGATGCAAATTTTGCTTCCTGCACTTCCGATAGAAGAAGTTTCACCGGATTCATCTGCAAGTACTCTGGTGGTGCCATTACATGGGAAGCAAGAAAGCAGCGAACAGTGGCCTTGTCAACAACTGAAGCTGAATACATGGCACTGTCAGAAACATCGAAAGAAGTGGTCCATCTAAGAAGATTTTTTAGTGAATTATGCTCATCATGCGTTTGTGACCCAACAATAGTGTTCAGTGATAATCAGTCTGCACAAAAGCTAGGGCACAACCCAGTGTTTCATGCACGAACAAAGCATATTGACGTCCGTCATCACTTTGTGCGCGAAATTTACGAAAAGGGTGATATAAATGTTGTTTATTTAAATACGAACGACATGCCAGCTGATATTTTGACCAAATCATTGTGTGCACCCAAGCATAAGTATTGTTGTCAACTCATGGGACTTACATAAACAGACAGACAACTCATCGTTGAGCGGGGGTTTGATGGAGTATCACCAATAACTTGCCTGTCCCCTGACTGTGAAGTGAACTCTCCTCAGTATCCCTCCGCCAAACTGAACTGCGCTTCGTTCGAAGCGAACAGTCTTACTTCTTTTTTGAATCCTGCTCTCTAAGAGTAGCCACGCTAGTAAACTATCCCTAATGGCGGGACCATTGGTCCAGTAAATCGCCCTAAACTTCTTAATTAATTCCATAACTTAAATTGATTGTTCTAATGATGTTAAATAAAAGTCTTTCTCAATCTACACGTTGCTATCTGCTACTAAATCCCATCACCTACACTATAAATTAAGGTTGTATAACATGCGCGACTTTTAAGAAGATTTTTTTTTTATTTTTAAATTTTTTTTTGCTGATTTTAATCGTCATTATTAACACGATAATTCGGTGAATGGTAAGGTGTAACGAATTGAATAAAATATATTATGGTACATTAAATTTTTTTTGTCAAAATACATTATGATGTTATGAAATTAACATGCATGTTTTTATGTTGCTAGAACATAATATGTATAAACTACATTTGTTTTTAATTTTTATGAAAACAATATTTAACGTTTTAATGCTGCAAATTATTCACTCTTCTTCTTTTGCAATGATTTTGCTATTTTTCTGTAGGTGTAACATAAAAATAGTTTTCATTAACATGATTAAAAAAAAAACGTAAATATAAATCAAAGATGTATATTTTTAAGTTTTGCTACTTTCAATGATGATTTATGAATGTCACAAACGTTCCTATCATTAAATGTTTTTGAATGAAATGACAAAGTTTCTCATCTTTAAATGTTTTCACTCACTCATTCTATTTAAATTCACATCTCAGCAAGTACTTGTATACTTTAAGCTTTTACTTTGTTTTAAGGATTTATGACGGTAAAGTAAATACTCTACGATTCCAAACAAATCCCCTTTTCATGCGAAAAAAGTAATACTTTTTTTTCAATTCACTATCACGCTACTATTTCACAAATGCTGCCCAACATAACATTCCAGCATTAGCGTCACTTATCTAGAACAATCCTATGAAAAATGGAAGCTTGTTATACGTTCGAAGACTTCCAAAAAAGGGGAAAAACCTGACGATTGTACCCGGGAGAAAAAAAGTAGAATGAGGATTCTTCTGGGAAATTGAATACGAGTGCAAGACTTGGGAAAAGGGCTTATAGTTCAGTTCTAGTATCGGTTCGGCAAAGCCGTATTAAACATGAGTGTGAATAACGTGGGTTTTGTAAGTTTTGGTTATCTGGTCAATTACAACTTGGGTTGGTTTGACCAATAAATAAGTATATTGGCCGCACTGAAAAAAAATCCGTAAAATAAATGAGTTCAAACTTGCTACTTTGTTGCCATGAAATCCATGGTAAATAAATTAATTTCCTGCTTTTTTCAATAGATAGTATGTTGAGCGTCAGGCACGATTCGAACCTACAACTATTGAGGTTACATACAAATATTCATTCTTACCAGAAAACCAGACAAATTAAAGCTAAAAGAATAAACGTTGTTGAGTTTAAATTGTTTCCAAAATTACGTCATTTAGGATAACTTTACAAATGGTTTTGAACGGTAAATGAGTGTAAGAAAACCATTCTATACCGCAATGTCCATTCAAGTGTTGGTTATTTTTAAAGAACAAAACATAAAACCTGTAGTTATGCACTTGGCAAATTTAGTTTTTGGTAGTTAACTCAATAGTGCGCTATAAAAGTACGTGTTTAAATCATATCTTAGATTTCAGCGAATTATAACTTCGTAATCAAAGTAAAATAGATTTTTTTGCCTGTTTCAACGAGTTACACCCTAAAACTTTTGATTCAAAGTAAGACTGCAAGTTATAAAATTATTTTTTTTAGTAAGTGTGAATAATTATGCGTAATTATCAGTTTAAAAAATCTGGCCAGGTAAAAAAAAATATTATTTATTATATTAAGGAGAATAAAGTAGCATTTACGTCATGACCCACAAATAACTAGCATGATCTTGTCGGCGGATACAACTATAGGTCAACATATAGTAATGTAGTTTAAACTAAAAATAAGGTCCTAATTAATGTACAACCACTCTAAATATATTTTTATAGCAAAAGTACTAGTGAAAAAAGTACAAATAGATAGATTTTATTCTGATATAGATGCAGCCAAATACTTTTCAATCCATTATAGTAATTTTTTTTGTGTTCGGTACATGATAAATGTTTTCATTATTTAAAAATAAGTTCCTTTTGACATCAGTTTTATAGCTTGGGAGTTTAACTAATTCATAATCAAAGATTTATATTTAATCTTTTGAAAATGTTTATTTTGCTGGTGTATTCGAAACAGACTTGCCAATTTTCGTGTTGGGGTAGGGCTAGGTACATACATATTCCAGCTTGTGTGCTTGATCAGAAACCCGCTTATAAAAGCCTTCGTTTAAAGGGACATGCACAGAAATTATTTGTACGGTCACAGAGCAGGGAAAGTACACCCAAGGCGAATTCGGAAATCGAACCCGCACCCAACAACGTGCAGACTGCTGATGTAATGGTCCAAACCATTCGGCCATCCGGACCCCAATTTTCGTGTTGGTTCTTATATCACCCGTCTTCCCATTAATAATAATAATAATAAAAACTTCAGTTGCGCATTTGTCAAAGTAACACCATACTACTGTCCGTGTGACATTTAGAATAAAAAAACACCCCTCTTCTCACATTCTTTTCGAAATATTTGTAAAAGATGATCAAATTTACGTCAACTGCTCAAAAAGGAACTGTACGAGCGAATTTTATTCCCTGTATTTGTGTTCGCGCTGATGTCTCCGAAAACTCGACACGATTGTCAAATTGTGCTTCAGCATTCTGCTCCTGTAACAGATGATAATGCGGACTTTGACAGTAAGTGAGTTTGGAGTGTCCTCGAATATAAAGAATATATTGTTTTATAGTGTTTTTTATTGTTATGTCAGGTCAAATGTTAACATGTATTTTGTGGTTTAAAGATATGAAATAGAAAATGTCTGGTTATGAGTTGAGTGAAGATTATAAAAAAAAGTTTGGTTTTATTATTTAAGGTATACATTAAAAGTTTGTTTTTGAAGTGAATATGAAAATTTTCTTATTTAAGCGTATATTAAAAGTTTGTTATTGAAATGAATATGAAAGTTATTGAAAGTTTGTTATTGTAGTGTATATGAAAGTTTTATTATTGAAGTGTATATTAAAAGTTTGTTATTGAAGTGAATATGAAAGTTTTATTACTGAAGTGTATATAACAAGTTTGTTTAAATTTTGTTTGTGCAGAAGTTAGTTATTGTGCATGGCTGCTTTATTTTTTTATATTTTCGATTAATTTTTTAGGTAAATATAAAAATGTTGCGAAGATGTTTTATGATTTTATGCTTATTATTTTCTTATTTCAAACTAGTGAAAGAATGAGGATAGTGTTTTTTTATTTAATCTTCATGAGTTTGGTCAGTTGGTGTTAATTAATTGGTCATTTGGTGTTAATTAATTTAAACATTTTTACAGCGTGCGAATAAAATTAAGGAAACTGGACCGATGTCTGAATTTATAACAAGTTTTGTGGATACTGACAGAAAGTGAGTATGAAGTGGCCTCGAATTGAAAGAATATATTGTTTCAAAATATTTTTGTCGTTATAGCAGGTCAAATGTTAACGTGTATTTTGTGGATTAAATTCAATACATTAGATACGATATGAAATAGAAATTGTATAATTATGAGTTGATTGAAGTGTATAAAAAAAGTTTGGTTTTATTTAAATTTTATTTTTGTAGAAGTTAGTTAATGTGCATGGCTGCTTTATTGTTATATTTTCGATTAAAACGTTTTGGTAAAAAAAAAGTTCGGCGAAAGTGTTTTGTGATTGCAGGCTTATTATTATTTTTTTTATTTCCGACTAGCAAAAGAATTTTTTTTTCCTATTTAATCTTTATAGTTTGTTCAAGCAGTTTTAGTACGACGTTAATTAATTCAAACATTTGCACAGTGTGCGAATAAAATTAAGGAAACAGAAATGATGTACGAATTGATAATAAGTTTTATGGACACTGACAGTAAGTGAGTTTGAGGTGGCCTCGAATGTAAAGAATATATTGTTTCAGAATGTTTTTTATTGTTATGTCAGGTCAAATGTTAAAGTGTATTTTGTGGTTTAAAATCACTTCTTTGGATAAGGTAGGAAAAGGTAATATGTCTGGTTAATGGTTGTTTGCAGCATATAAAGAAAGTTTGGTTTAACTTTAGTTCTCAAAGTTATACACTGGTGGACAATTGCTAAGGACGTTTTTTTCAGTTAAGGTTTTTCCAATATAACTTTGTACAAAAGCTTTCCAAATCAACACATGTATACCATAAGATCCCCAATGCGAAAGGACATGAGTAATGTAAGCAATACTTACTAAAAGAGAAATCAGAAGGAGAAAAAAAGCTTTATTGTAAGAGAAATGGAATTCCATTCCATGCATCTCCGAGGTGGAGATGGATTTTGGATTTTCATTTACGACAATTTTACGAGTGCGCCATGAATATCGATAATCCAGTAAAACATCAATATACGACATAGTTTTAACTTTAAAAGCATCGTGCAAAGCCGGGTCCATTAACAACTGATTATTAAATGTGAGAAACGTCTATGTCGATTCTATGTCTTGCAAGTGTCGTCTTGTTAACCATTTAATGAATATTCACCGATATAGGCTTCTGGAGCCGTATGTATCACGTATTCGCAATATATCATGTTTAATGACCTTCCTCCACCGTCGATGACCCGTTTTTGTATGGTCTTTTAGTCCGCAGCTATGTCGTAGTTATAATGTTTTACTGGATTATCGATATTCATGGCACACTCTTGAAATTATCGTAAGTGAAAGTCCAAAATTCATCTCCACTACAGAGAAGCATGGAATGGAATTCCATTTCTCTTTCAATTAAGCTTCTTTTTAGCCCTCTGATTTCTCCTTTTATAAGTGTTGATTACATAACTTGTGTCCTTACGTATCGGGGATCTTACGGTGTTAAATGTGTTGATTTGGAAAGCTTTTGTACAAAGTTTTATTGGAAAAACCTTAA
Source organism: Hylyphantes graminicola (assembly GCA_023701765.1). Classification (NCBI taxonomy): domain Eukaryota; kingdom Metazoa; phylum Arthropoda; class Arachnida; order Araneae; family Linyphiidae; genus Hylyphantes; species Hylyphantes graminicola. The sequence goes on along the minus strand of CM043115.1, from coordinate 10,793,318 downwards.
CCGAAAAACCGTCCTTAGCAATTGTCCACCAGTGTATTTTTGTATATAAGTTTGTACTCATGCCTACACGAACGATATATTTGCAATAAAAAGGTAAAATGAAAGGTGTAAAAAGGTTAATAAAAATGTATTGAAAGTGTTTTATGATTGAAAGTTTATTAATTTTTCACATCAGACTATTGGAAGAATGAAGACATTGTTCCTCTGTTTACCCTTCAAAGTTTGTTCGATCAGCTTAATTTTTACAGTTTGCTTATAAAAGGAAAGTCCAGTTTTTGCCGCGTTTGTGTGTGTGTATTGTGTCTGTCTCACTTGACGAAGGTTTATAAGCGGGTCTGTGTGACCAAGCACACAAGCCTAAAAATATATGCCTACCTAATAAGTCTAGTCTAGTTCAGATTGAATAATCATCTCACTTGAGCTACACGAAGGCAATTGTTAATGGGCGTCGCATTAAAAACCACGGTCAAGTGGCGAACCGACATCTGAGTAGGCACCCAACGCAACCGTTAAGGGCGACATCGTACGCACAACGTTAGGATTTGAAGGATATTTAACATGCACTCCCTCCACACAGGGTATTATTAATTGGGCATTTTTGGCTGCACGAGCCTTTTAAAGGTCGGCAGTTAATTTGGAGATGCCCGAACCTGGGACCTTCCGCATGCTAAGCTAAGCCTAACCGAAAGGGCTCTCCAGCCCTATGAAAGGAAAGAAATTGGGCAGATGTCTGTCTTTAAAACATACAGATGATCTGAGTTTGCATGTGTAGGTAAAAAAAAATGTTACAGATAATTTAATAATTCTTGAAAATCAATTTTCATTTAGTCATATTGCTAAGGTGCTTTGTTTTTTTATCGGTCACCACTTATATTACTTATTTTTTTCATTCCTTAAAGGGACATTGCAAACTTCTTCAAACGAAAATTTGTTTTTTACAACTTTAATTAAATTCCAAATTACATGGCTTATTTACTTCAAAAAGTCTTAGGTTACTTTAATCATTTTTCGCATGTCTGGGAATAAATTTCTTAATATCCTTGAGACACTCAACTTGTTCATGCAAGTAAAAAAAAATTGCGTAGTTTCACAAATTAATTTTTAATCAAAATGAATTACATGATTTTGTATTTTTTAAAGTTTTAATCAAATTAATGTTTTTATTTAAAAGAATGTTTGATTTGTGAATTAGAATAGCTGTTTTAATGACTTATTATTGTTGAATAACAAACTTTAAAAAAGGTTTGCAAACAGAATAAAATGGGAGAAACTGTTAAATCAACTGTTGTTCCTTGCTAAATTAGCAGTTTCTCCATGTTAAAATTACAGTTTTTCTGTAAAAAAAATATAGTTTTCCAGCAAAAAAATTACAGTTTTAATGTGTAAAAAAACAGCTATTAACTAGCGACAAAGTTGGTAGTTTTTAACTGTAAAAACCACCGAATTTTTTACAGTGTGTCTTCAGTCAAATACTATAACATATTTGCTAATAATCCTGGTTAAACTTGCTACATTTAACGAATGAAAAGCTATTTTGTTTTAAACTGAGCTAGCGTTTCAAAATTTAAAGCATTGCGTCGTCACTTGCAGCAAAATATTTAATTTCAAAGGGAAAACCTCGATTTACTCAGATTTTAGAGTGTTAATTTCTCAGCTTTCTTATCTTTGCATGGCTGGTGCACATAGATTTTCGGACTTGTGTGCTTGGTCATAGACCCGCTTATAAACCTTCGTCATGTAAGACAAACATAACACACACACTCTTACACATATACGTGACAGATGCTGCCATCTATCGCACTCCATCTCCACCATATAGAGATGTCCCTGAAGCTAAGGGAAATAGTCTCCAGGGACCTGTAACCGTGAGAAACTGCACAAAGACCACCCACAGGACTTTCGAACCAGATTTGACGAGCACGTACTCCGCATATACTCGGGACAAACACAAACATCCATGCCTTACCGGGATTAGAACTTGAACCCAGAGGCTCCAAAGGCTAGGTCCCTAACCGTTGCGCCGCCGGGTCTGCACATATATAGTTAAATCTGCAAATAGACTATTGAAATAATTATCTTACCAGCAATTGCAAGGTGCATGATAAAGAAGTTCATTCTGGACTTCTTGGTTTTGGAGAGGGCGAGAGCTACGAGCACTGCGCTGTTTCCGGCCACAATCATGATGAAGAGGACCCATAAGAAAGTCAATTGCTCCGTCTACGAGAAAAAAGAAAAAAAAAAATGTAAGCAAATTGTAAGTAATATGCAATATGTACATTATCAAATCATCAATTGAAAAGCTTAGTGAAAAAAACGTGGTAAGTGACAAAAAGATGAAAATAAGAATATGAGCTTTAGAGTTTTTCGTTTGCACTCAGACCTCTCGAAAACGACAACTTCAAAGCTCAAAAAATATTCTAAACTTAAATTTCATGATAAAAGGGAAACTTGTTAATTAAATAAGTAATATGTGTATTGAGACAAAATTCTTTTTTTTTTTAAGGAAGGTTCCTGGGCACGTTCTTCCACTAAACCCTTTAAATGTTATGCAAACCAAACTAAATGCAATTTGAAAGTCAAATGGTTTCAAATTGTTTTTAGCAAAACGCACTGTTAAGTATCACAAGGCGCATAAGTATGGTGACTGAAGTGACATAGACCAGTCTTTCTTACTATAACCTTAAATTTTAAAATTTCATAATTGATAATTTATTTATTCGTTATGGTTTTTTTTTTCATTTGGAAATGTTTTTGATAATATCTCTTAAAAGAATACAAAACTAATATTTAAAATAAATATTTTATTTGAAATAAATGTGATTCAAAATTTATGCAGTGAAAATGGTCATATATATTTTTCGATTTCTTGGTTATGGTGGTTAATCAATGTTTTCGAATAGGATTCTACATTTATAATTGAATTTAATATATATATATATATATATAGATATACATATATATCAATTATTTTAAACATAACAACTTTAATTTTTATAGCAGAAATGCCTTCCTCTAGTGATTTGCCATATTTATTTGCATACTAACTTTATGCTTTTTGCTTTCTAAATTTCTAACGCACTTTCACACAGCCCAGAGATACACCCCATTTTAGTACCGTGACTTAAATATATCGTCATTCCCCTTTTCAAGGCCCCTTCGATTAAGGACGCTTCGCGTCGGTGCTAGCCATATGCCCCGAATTCGGAATTTGTAAGTCTCAAGACGTTTCTTTCAAATGCAATATATAAATTTTATCCTTTATAATGATTTGATAAAAAAAATACAACGGTGAACCCTTGATTTTTGATAAACTTACTGTAATAATTTATTATTTGAGGTTTTTTTTTCAAATAGACGCGCTAATTACACTGTCTAATTTTAATTAAATTTTATTGCAGTTTAATTCAATTGTTCTACACTTGCAACATTTTAACGATAAGTGTCATTATCCATGACTAAATTGGTATCTAAAGAATAAAAAATTTACAAAAAGAAACAATCTTTTTTTTTTGTCGAAAAAAGTAACACGATATACGAAACATTTTAGAGCATCTAACGATTCCCAATGCGTCCTTAACTAAAAGATACCTTTTGCAGTATATTAGTCCACTTAGATACTTTGTACTTTAAAAACGTTCGGAACTTCAAAAAACTATTTCAAAGCAAAAAAGTTCGATAAAAAGACTTCAGAAGAAGTTGAAGGTATTTTCTAAATGAAAGATATTGTTAAAAAGTAAATATATATAATTCAAACAAATATTTTTTCTATAGCATGTGTAAATATTAGTTTATTAATTAGTAAGTTAAAAAGTTAATCAGGTTTTCATAAATAAAAATGGCATAATTGTATAGTGTAACCTAACAATTATTGCTTTTTTCAAAATATTTTTTTACTATGTAAAATATTTGTTTATTTGTGTGAACTGAACTTAACTAAAAATGCGTATTCCAAGGTTTGGTGAACAAGAATAATTTTTAGTTCATTATATTGACTAACATTGATTTGATGTTGAGTATACTATACTTTTAAGAGGGATCCGACCCCAATTTTTTTTTAAACAAAAATGACATTTTATTGTTTTTAGTGTTTCTTCAACTTTACAATCTTATATTTACAACGACATCTTAAAATAAAAGTTTCAAGTACTAGAAGTATTTTTAATATATATTTTTTTAAATGTTATTTAGGTAAAATCCCAAATTATTGTTTACTTTAAGCGCTCATATCTCAAAACTTACATTTTCAATGTTTGTGTACGTTTTTCTTAGAATCTACTATAATTATCAACCAGAAATTTTTTATACTTATTTAAGAAGTTGGTTTCAAAAAACAGTTTTAAGGATTTGAGTATAACTAGCTTACTTTTTTTTCTTTTTAATATTATTGGTGTTTTCTTAGGTCAAAAATGTGTAGTTTCACTAAAAAATTTATAAGTTAAAAACTTAACAAAATTTTAAAAAAATAACTCAAGGCCCCCTGATAAATATGGTGCAAAATTGAACCGCAATCTTGGGACTTTCTAAGTTCCACCAATATTTGGACCGTAAAATGACCATTTTTTAGTAAAAGCAGAACTTTGATACACCTCAAAAGTGTTAAATAAGCTTTCCAAATAGCGATGGCGGCAACAACATTTCATGATATCTGTGCAATCTTGTACCAACATTTTGAAATGTGTAATTACAGTATTTTACGTAACATCTCAAAACAACAAAACGATTATATTTTCTAAATGACATATTTTCTTAAATTCAAGTCTAAGATACTGTCTTAACTTAAGCGACACACTTGTGTCATAAATATGTATGAACAAAATTATCATATTTTTTAGAGGTAACATAAATAAATCCGGGCATTAAACCCTTTCGAGAAATAAAATGGTTTCTGTATGCTAAATTTTCACTATTTTCTACTCATGTCGCAGCCATTTTTCTTAAGTACTTTATAGCAGATGCGAATACAGATAGGAAGTCGTATACGAGTAAATTACGTTTTATATCCGCTTAGAAATATTGAAAAGTTTTCATGATTTGAATTTTTATGCGAAGTTTGTTGTAATTTTATTTGTTCTAGGTTGTATTTGAATTACAATACAATGACCTTTCAAAAATAGTATAAATTTTCGGTACTTCAATTTATTGAAATATTTGCTATTCATAACTTACTGCGTAAATTTATTTGTTATTTGTAACAAACATCTATTATAGAGTATTCACTTTGGGGCAAAGGACACACGAACTTTCCAATGTTGGTTTTTAACGGCAAAAACGACTTTTTTTTTATCAATTTTGAATCATTGTTTTAAGAAACTTTTTAGTCATTTCAAACAATACTTTAAAAAAAAAGATAACCAACTATCTTAAAGTTAGATATAATTTTATATATCATTCGGGGTATAGTGCAACTCTGTGTTTTAAAAGAAATCGCGATGCACTTTTTAAAGACCAGTGTCTAAAGTACAGGAATTGAAAGATTAATTAATGACATTTGTAAGTTTATAGGTCAATTTTCACTGTCTCTGTATACGCCGTTGCCCCATCATTTCATTAGCAAATTCATGTTCGCCTATAAAAAGTAACTAATAATAATCGCCGACAATAAGGATTTATGTGTTTATCTTCTATATATTTTATGGAAAAGTTAATACACTGGAAAGCGGTTATCAATATTTGATGGGTATCGTGGGTGTTAACGATGATTTAAATTATAAAATTAAACCCATAATGTGCTGGATGTTTACAAAAACTTTCATTAAAAAAATACTTAACCTAATTTATGTATTTAATTATGAGTTGATTTCTCTGTATAAGAAATAAATAGTACTCCAATGTTTTTTATAGAAAAAATGAAAATTCAATAAATAAATCTTAATAAAATAAAAATATCTAATAAATAAAAATAATTGTAATAGCTTTTGTAAAATGGTAACTTGTTTTTGTTCTATTTGGATGTCAAATATCGCCTGAGTAAAACTTTTCTTTCATTTCACCTCAAACACTGAATACTAAAAAAATAGGAGGGCCACAAAATGACGTCTCCAAACAGCATGAAATCGTCTTTCTATCATTTTTAAAAAAATGTTTTTGCGAATAAATAATAGATGAATTTTTAAAACTGATGTATCCCATCAATATGCGAAAAGACTGCGACTTACAAATTCAAAAAGAAAGAAAGAAACAGCAAATGGTTCTCCACTCCCTCGTCTACGTAAAATATATCCAAATGCATATCAAACTTTCTTTGCATCATTCTCTTAAGAAGGCATAAAAAATAAATTTTTTGCGGCATTGTTATTCTTTTTTCGGTTACTAGTATAAAATGATTTTTCTTTGAATTGTTCTGGCATAGGGAGAGGACATTTTTTCTAGAGAAGGATATATTTGAAAAAAATAAGCCAATCGCACAGACGTATAGCTTTAACAATCAAGGCAGGATCACAGGTTTGAATTCCGGCTTAGCCCGATATCATTTAGCTGTGTGACATGTATTTTTTATACTTTTATTCATGAATGATAGAAAACAAATAGAATATTAGAACTAAATTGAATGGTATTTATAGTTCAATCGAATGCTATTGATAGTTCAATCGAATGCTTTTGATAGTTCAATCGAATGCTATTGATAGTTCAATCGAATGCTATTGATAGTTCAATCGAATGCTATTGATAGTTCAATCGAACGCTATTGATACTTCAATCGAACGCTATTGATAGTTCAATCGAATGCTATTGAGAGTTCAATCGAATGCTATTGAGAGTTCAATCGAATGCTATTGAGAGTCAAAGTTCTTTTTCCATAGAATGTACAATATCTTATTAAGTAGGTGACTATGTTTTTAGATAAAGCAATCAAAAACTTACTGTAACGAATGTCATCACATCAACATCATTACACTAAAACCATAACTTTAAAAACTATATGAAAACTCTTTTATCCTCTACATACTTCAATCTAATCACAAAGTGTTCAACATGCCCACTGAAAACATTAACCAATCTACCAAACGCAATCCACAATTACTACAAGCTAATTGGCAACAGACACTTGCAACGACAGCTTCTCTCTGAGGGATTCAGATTGGCTGTGTTAAAACACTAAAAAGATAGAGGAAATGGGAACTGGAGAAGCTGGAAAAAGAATCCCGTAAGTTTCATCAATACCGAATATCATGGGACTTGTCTAGTTACAGCTTGTGTCATGTCCAGTTAATTTCTTGAGACAAACACACAATAGGGATTAAGTTAGTGTAACTGTGTTTCCCTTAGCTAAGACTTGATGAAAATACAAAAGTAGGTTTGTAGCAGAATCTGTCACTTAATCCCCTTCCACATATTGTTTCCAACAGAACAAAAAATGCGCCAAACTTGGTTAGTAATTACAAACATTTACACTCTAAACTAAGCTAGTTTCCTTTATTTTCTTTCGAAAATTCTATATGTTTTCTATAAAGTTTATTATTTATCTCTTGCTAAATTAATTTATATTTCAAAAAAGAAAGATGCAATATTCTTCGCTTTTAAATTGTAGCAAAACACCTCATATCAACGTACAACCAAACAATATCTTCAAGCAGTATATATGACGTAATTTCATACAGCATTTTTCTACAATTTTATGTAGCAAAAATTAATTGGTGTTAACTTATTGTTTAAAATGAATTAAATTTATTGAGCGATTGTTGTGAATTGAAAAAGGGATTTAATTCTAATAAAAATGGCTTCTTGTGCTTTTTAAATGTGCTATACATTTTTCAGTTTTTTAATAATTGAAGTACTTCGAATCAAAATTAATTTGCGATTTTTAATGTCATCAAATGCTCTGAATTTTTTTAAGCATCCCACTTGCCTGTACCATCTGTGGTTTGGGATATGAAAATAGGTGACAGACGGACGGACTGGAAGATTTTAATACCATCCACTTGTTACGATATAATCGTATTGTGGAAGCTAAAAAATGTTGCTATGTATTTAGCAATACTTATACGAACTATCTCGGAAATTTAATTCCAATTAGCGTCTATCTTGCTGAAATGCTCAATCTGTATTAAACCACATTTTGCCTTTGGTGCCGAATCTCAATAATCCGTTATAATTACTGCAACACTTTCATTCCTTCAAGGCCTAAAATTATATCCATTATCATACATCAGAGTGGTATTTTAATTGAGCGTGTTATCAACAGGTAGATGAATAATTATTAAGAGTGGAAAATGAATGGATTATTAAAAGAAAAATGACAATTACAGTCTTAATTAGGATATATTCGCTGATGGATTTCACCCCAAATTACTTTGAGTTCCAGTAGTCAATAAAGATTATGACACATTCTGCTCGATCCATTCTAATCGCTCAAACTCTGATGACGGTAATAGAGTTGTTAATACCAACGTTGAAAAAATCGGATTTTTTTTAAAGGAACCAAGTTCATGTCTGCAAAACAAAAAAAATTATAAAGATAGAAATTATAATAAAAAAAGCTTAGTTGTTTATATTTTATTGAACTCTTATTTTTCAGATGTTTTGGAAAAAAGAAAAATATTGTGTGGATTTAAAAAAAAAGTAAAATGCATAAATATTTAAAAAGGGGTTATATTAAAAACACGGCATAGCCATTGTTAATAAAACAGCGAAAAAATACTTGAAAATCAAAATTGAACTTAATTTTAAAACAATACTATTTTTGATCTAATGACCGGTCACTATTTGGCGATTTGCATTACGTGGCGAAGCAACGAAATGCCCAAATGTGATAAACATTCTACTTCATATTTCATTCAACTCGATGGGTTTAACAAACTTTCGTTAAATTTCTAAGCGTTACTGAAGTCCAAAATGAACTTACATGTAATTGTATCCTAACTGCATCTTTAAAAAAATGTCAAAATCTGCTTATTAGTTATAATCCTTACAGATGAAGCATCTAGTATGGTTATTCTATTTTTTTTTTTTTGGTACAGCCTTTAATGTTATTGTGATCGAGATTTGTTATTTTTAATACAAAGGCCAGTTTTCACATAATGATATTCAGTGGAAAGAGTTTTTTTAATAAGGTATCCCTTACAATTACAAATTAAGCAGATATTTTTAAAAATATAATATTTGTTCCTGGTACCTTTCAGTAAAAATATCTTGCAATTGGAAACTCACGACTTCGGAAAAGCAACACAGGACATAAAAAGCACTTCGAGGTAATTAAACCAACATGTTTTCCTAAAACAGATCAGACGACTAACAGTCATTTCGTTTATGTTTTTTTCTCCTTTTTGAAACTTTGTAAAGATTTATTTTGCTTTGATCTTGTTCGTTGCTTCTGCATTTAATGCCCCCAATATCAGTGAAAGGAAAAGTTGGTATTTCGTTACACTTGTTTTTCAGATAATACGTTTAACGTCAATCCAACCATTGGCCTTTCAAGCGTTAATGTTGTTACCTGTTGTTTAATTTTTTACAAAACAATTATACTTTTCATTGAGCATTCAATATCTTTGCAGGATCGTAATCCAAATCTCCTGGTGTTTTATCGATATTCCGAATTTTTGACAAAATTTAATAAACTTTTATTTTGCGAAACTGACCACGAAAGACGTAAATTTGTTTAAAATTAGATGATTCAAAATGAAGAGAACACTTTTCGATCAATAGTTTGCTACTACTACATATTTTGACAGAATTCACTTTCATATAACGGAAAATCATCATCATATTTTGATAAAATGTACTGAGTCATAGTTATTAATTATAATATATAAAGAGAAAGTCAACTTTAACTCCTAAATTTATTCTATACGTAATGATTTGGACATTAAAATTTAACATATTAATTTAGCATAGTTAAAGAAATTAACGAAAATGTTAAGGTAGTCTCATTAAAAAAGTGTCTGAAAATGCTTTACATTTTCTAGAGAAAAGTTGCATGAATTGTCTTTATTGAACTCTTCTGAAAATTGTGACTTGTGAAATTCAATGACTTTTTTAGTAGTTTTGAAGTTTGAGCATGTTATTTCACTTAAGTTTTAGATGATATAATCACGTTACAATCCCCAAGTTACTGTCGAAGCTAGGAAAAAAGTAGCTCAAAAATAAAATATTTTCCTTAGTTGGGATTTTTATCAGCCTCGTTAGCTACTTTTAGGAGAATTTTTCTCCGGTTTCTAGAGTATCTAATTTCTTATTTTTTCTTCTTAGTTTATTCGTATATTTAGCTTATTTAAGTGTTCAAAGTTAACTTACCCATAGAATATCTAGTGAGAAGAATCCCGGAAAAGGTTATATAGCTTATGTAAAGAATAATTTTTCGAACAAATATATTTGCTTCATAGATTAAGAAAAAATATTTAATTATCTCAAAAGAGCGAAATGAACTTACAGTAAATACTAATAAAAAACCACAATATCATCTGAAGAACTAATCGAACATCTCCAGCCCTATCCTAAAGTCTGGCAAAATAAAACATTCAACCGAGTTAGTCGAAAAAGGGACACTTGTAATGTAATGTAATGGTTTCCAGCTACCTATTACAAGCCTCCTTTTGGAGCTTTTACACAGCCAATAACGTCTCGTGATTTAGAACCCTGGTCAACGGTAGCCACCCAACGGAACTTCGAACGACATGCAATAGAAAATTCGGTTTAATTATCTCAAAAGAACGAAATGAACTTACAGTAAATAATAATAAAATAAAAACACAATATCATCTGAAGAACTTTTCGAACATCAACGAAGAATAAATTAACAAGATGAAATAAAGGAATTCATTTAATATAATGATAATACACCACTTCTAAAAGTGAATCCCAAAATAAACACTCGAGTTGCAAAAATAAAATATGAATCAGATTTTCTATGTATATGCAAGCGTCGTCGTGAGATTTAACCAAACAAATCCAGGGCGCTTATGCGTCCTGCTGAGATCTTACATGTATATTTGAGGTCGTTGACCTTTTTTCTAGGTACTATTTGTTTAGTTAGATTGTTTAGGGGGTTGTAAAGGATTCAAGAACCACAGTTACGTAGTGATCACTTGTTTGTACTAGAATGGATTGAATTTTTTGCACACTTCTTATTTTACTCATTTTTAACATAGTTGACATATTACGCTTATAATTGTTGAGTTAAAATAATACTTATGGAGCTAGTTGCACCTTGGGTTTGAACATTTGGTGAATAATAAAGTTAAACATTGATATTTTTAAAATTTATTTTTGTTTGCTTAATATTTACTTCTTTTTTTTTATCTTATCTTACTAATACGGCATATAATGTAAAATATCTTTTGAGTAGCCATTTCGCTTGGGTTTCTCTCAGCAAAATTAAATCTCAGAATACTTTAATATCAACAGAGAGTTTAGATTCATTGTAATCCAATCTTCAAAATTGGTAGTATGAGTCGTCAAGACTATGAAATAAAAATGTCTCTCAGTTCTGGGAAATTTGCCGAGTCTGCAAATTCTTCACCGCCAATATTGCAGCCCCATTAGGTAAAAAAAACTTAATATTTCAGATGATCCATTGATAAATTTAAAGTCAAAACGAAATGTATTTAAAAAGCGAAAAACTCATTTTTATAATAAGCCTATGATTAATCAATAATCCATAATTATGCTACACAAGTGATTCAGGGTTATGTATGTTTATACAATTAACAGAAAACATGACTTTTACGATTAAAAAATATTATTTCTTATAAAAGAATTTGCATATCTAACAATTCTCTTTTCAACGAAAACCTAATATTACTGTATAAAATCGAAGCATAACAATGTTAACTATAGAAATTTTACGACAAGTATTTTTACACTTCAAAAGTCACCTTCAAACACTACATTCGCTTGTTGTTTGCTTGAAATTATTATTAAATTTCATTGTTTGTCACGTTCAGCATTACTCATTTTAACGTCCAACTTTTTGCGAAATGTTCAAGGTTTATAAAAAGAAGTATTTTTGTGGAATACAAGGAAAAGAGTTTTGAATAAAATATTAATTTTATTAGGTATCATATGGTATATGGGTATTCTGAAACATCATCGAATTACTTTTGCAGGTATTTCGAGTACAATATTTTTTGATCTAAAAAATTACTTTCTTCAAGTTTTTTTTCACTCCGTTATTTAAATAAAAAAATATTTGTTTCAATTATTTTAACCTCTTCTTTTTCGCTATCGTAATAATTCAGAACATCGTGTATTGAATAGTGTCAAGCGAATAGTATATAAACTAACTGAATCCACCAAATAAAACGCCAATGATTGTAGCTCCCAGTAACTAACGCTCCAATGCTACTAAATAAGCACTTTTTATGAACTTTTTCTGCGAAATTATCGAATTAATAAGGGGTTAACATTAGAAATAGATCAGTAATTATGCATTTGTTTGTAATGATCAAAATTTTTCGTGTTGAAAAAATCTTAAAATCTTAAAAAATTATGTATGCAATAACAAATCCAATATAATAATTTTTAAATTAAAAAATAAGTTTAGTCAGGTTGATTGGAAATCCGCATTATAGGGAAAACAAATAATTTTATTTTTCCCTCTATACCATAAAATTTACTTCTTCTAACACTTAATTATAAGTAACCAGCAGCAAGCTGCTTATCTACAGTACCGTAATATTAACGGTTAAATAAATATTTTACTAAAATAGCTTTGAAACCATTCAATACATGTATGTTAAATAACAGTAAATTCAAGGCCACAATGCGTTTTAACAATTAAACATAGGCAACAAATCTGAAAAATATCGTCGGGCGACATTGTCACAAATCAATACCAGTCTACTCAGGGGTTCCCGTGATTAAACCAAAACCGACCTTAAGTTTGCAGCAGAGAAATGTACTACGCAGAGGAATTGGCGTAAACAACGCGGCTGACGCCGAAGCTTCGCCTGCTCCGATTGGTTGATAATTTGACCCTGATATTCGTGCGCCCTGTTACGTCAAAATCGAAGGAAAAAAATAATTAAAATAACACTCTAACTGAAGCTAAACTAATAAAAATAATAAATTTATGTCTTGAAATAACAAATAAATTTGTTTATTGAATGTGAAATACCTTTTTGTATTAGATTCTCGCACTCAAAAATGAGAACTATTTACCCTTTTTCTCGTAGAACATTTGTATACTGCAAACTTAAGGTCGGTTTTGGTATAATAATATTTTAATAAATATTTTTAAAAGATAAATCCGGCTGCACTACGATCAGGATCATTTGACAAGATACGAGTGTTAAAAAAAAGTCGTCCTTGAAAGACCGTACAACAGAAACAGTATATGAATTATGACTTTCTAGGTGGGGGGCAAGTACGCCAAGCACTGCGACCTCAAGTCTATTGTACTCAACCTCAGAAATGACACAGGCACAAGGGACACGCATAGAAAGAGACTACACAAACACAGAGACAAATAACAACATATATTGACAAACACAAACATCCATGCTTTATCGGGATTCGAATCGGGATTCTATAAGGCTCTAAAGACTAGCAGCTCCCTAACCGTTGTGCTACCGGGACGGCAACATAAACAGTATATAGATAATTATGCAAAATAAAACGAGTAAATTGCTAGCTCGATTCTAATTGACTATAAAGGTGCGTGTGCGAAAAGATATTACAACAGGTGGAAACGAAAATAATATGTGTCTAACATTTTACAGTTTATGCATATTTTATGGTTGCTTGGCTGTTTTCAATGAGTGTTATAAAACAACAATAATGTAATTTGTAAATGAACACTTTCTTAAATGGCAATTTCAAACTTCAGTCTAACTTACTGAGTCTCTACTGAGATAGGCTGACAACACTGTACAGAGATAGGCTCTTTGTAGTTAATTTTGACTGAACCCATGTATTTAAATCGTGGTTAAAATTGCTTAGTGGAGTCAGTTCAATCCTGATGACTATTTACCTTAAATTTCCATTTTAACAAGCTGACTCTGTTCACAGATCAGTGGCCGTAAACGTAACCTCACTTTGAGAGTAACTTCGTACCAAAGGACCTCTAGTGCAAAAGTAATCACTTATTTTAATCCCACTAACTACTAAAATTACCCCAAGGTTTCTGAATGTCATCACCGGCCGAGAATGAATTTAAATAAGAAATTTTACGCTCCGGGCGCTTAAATTTGCATTTCGCTAATTCCAGATACCAGAATGAGCCTCTAAAGCTCGTTAAAAAAAATCCTCATTTGAATTTATCTCATTATTTACGTCGGCAAGGGTTCGTTTTTATTGGATTTGTTAAGTATGATTTGTTGAAGTTATTTATTGAAGTTATGATTTATTTAATTAATGAAATGTTGGTTTAAAACTTCCGAAGATAAAACTTATTAAAATATGTTCGAAACATAATTAATTTCTTGATAGACAAAATTTAAGCACAATAGAAAATACATAAAGTACAAAATATCATGAATTCCAACATAAAGTTGAAAACTGGCGATTTTCTAGTAAGTTATAAACACTGGCACTTTTTCTACTCTTATTGTAAGATAAATAATTTAAAATGTGGTTACGTTATAAAATCAATTTATTGTACTGCATTAGGGTAGGCGAATACCCAAAATTCTAAAAAAAGTACTATTACGTTAATCTTTTCCAAATTTGGCATAGTGATTTCAAATATAATGAACAATGCTTTTTAGGCATTTTTTTTATTTAAATATAATTGATTTATTTTAAACGGTGTTTTTCACCTAAAAAAGGGGTTTACGCCAACAGTTCTAGTATAAAACGTTTTACATTAATATACCTGAAAATTTTTACAGATGCTATTTCAATATATATCTGTGCCATGAACCTCTCTAACATCTGGCGTTGATATATGAGTTTTTTTTAAATGTCCAAGTGTAAGTTAATCGAAAAAAATCCTTTTTTTTGTGGTTAATTTATGACATTTTTCTTAGTAACTTCTTTTCTTGTAATTTGCATGTAACTCTAGAGGGTCATTACATGCATCAGTTCAAAAAGAAGAATTTAACACATAATTAATGTTTATCGGATGAAAATTCAATGTGGTAGACTTATTAGCGTAAACCTCTTTTTTTAGTAGAAAAACACAGTTTAAAATAAAAAAATTATATTTAAATTTTAAAAAAAAAGCCTTAATAGTATTATTCATTATATTTGAAATCACTATACCAAATTTGGAAAAGATTAAAGTAATAGTAAAAATTTTAGAATTTTGTGGAATTTTGGGTATTCGCCTGCCTTAAAATCGAAAAAAAAAAGAGTTGAATTACGAATTCTTATGCATTTAGCCATTTAAAGAGATACTACACATTTTAAGCAACGGTTTGAAATACTATAAATAGTATTCTACAAAAAACTCATAAGGGTTGACAACCTTCGGATAACGTCAAATATTCTCCTTCAATTCACTTCAACCCTTTACTAGAACAAAAACACTTTCAGTCGAGCAGTTTCGGAGAACAAGCGACGACTAAACTGAGTTTTTCAGACACAAACGTGACAGAATTTTACAACAGTTTGAACAACCAACGGCACTAAGAAAAAGCAAACAACTCTTCACATTAAAGTGAACTTTTCATTTCACATTTCAAGCAACAAAATGGCGCGCTTATCTTTCGAATTTACGCCGTGACGCTTAAGTCGAGTGAGTGAACATAGTGCTTCTGATCTCGAGTTGAGCGAACATTGTGCTTCTGATCAAGAAGTGAACAGGGAATACATATCTTGAACACTTGGAGTATTTTCTTTTAAAGTTCCCTTTAGGAGGGTATCGGAAGTTTTATTTCAAGGCATTTTGTTTGGGTTATTTCGTCGAACATAAAAAAAGAAAGAAGAGGATACAGATCTCTTGGGTACTTAGCTTTTGGTCGAATCTGATTATGAAAGAACTTCTGGGTTATGGTATAAGCCTTAAAAGTGATATTTCACTAGTTCTGAATATCAATGTTGCTTCGTTAATCTTTTAAGATATCAATAAATACTTAAGAAACTTGGGAAAAAATTATAGTATGTAAAGCAAAAACAAACAAAGCGAAATGGCGCTCTTATCTTTCCAATTTACACCGTGACGCTTAAGTCGAGTTGAGTGATATTGTGCTTCTGATCAAGAAGCGAACAGGGAATGCATTACGTATCTTGAACACTTGGAGTGTTATTGTTTAAGGTTCCTTTTAGGAGGGCAGGGGAATTTTAATTTCCAGGCCATTTTCTTTGGTTCACCTGTCTTATGAAAGAATTTCTGGGTTATGCTATAAGCCTGTAAGGTGATATTTAATTACTACTGGTCCAAGTAGCTTTGTTAATACCTTATATACTTCATAGATATCAATACAAAGTTAGGAATTCAGAAACTTTAGAATATTGTTGTAAAAAATGTAGTTTGTAGAAATTCGATACATATTTTATTTTATGTGCTTTAAAAATAACTGCAAAATATTTCCAATTCTTTTTGTGCAAAAAGCATTAAATATTAAATGTATGAATAAATATACGTTTATTTTATTTACATTAATGGCCGTAAGTTTATAAATCTAACTATAGCGTCTATCATCTATTTCATCGGATTTAAAAATTTCAAGCTTCTTGAACAATCTGTTGATAGTTTATGTAATGTCATATTGTACATCCCAAACTAGTTTATCTTTTCAAACTTGAAAAATGCTTTAGAAATTTGGTGCCTGTCCAACTTCGATATTTTTCAATGATTGTCGGAACAATTTAAAAGCTTAAGTTTATAAATGGCTTTACTTATTCAGATATAAGGAACATTTATCATAATACATTTTAATATTTTGATTATTGAAACTTTGCCAAAAACGTGTTTTCAGCTTTATTGTCGTAAAATATGTTGTCACTTATAGATGGAATTCGAAATGTACTGTATAACATGTCAATATGAGTTTTTTTAATGTTATTTATGCTTTTTGAGAACTACCATATGAGTATAATTAACTCTAAAATTTCTTTATATCTTTGTGCATCAAATGTAAATTTGTATTAGGTTTTCTATTGCTGTTTTAGTAGGATTTTTATTTAATGCACCAAAAATGAGCGATATTTTTTTTTACTTGAATGAAGGTGAATAGTGCATTCAATGAGTATTTTAATAAATAATAAATTCATAAAAAATAATTTTGTATGAACCACCCATGCATTAAATGCATTAGCATTTAAAAATTAAATTTAAAAAAAAATCTATTTAAGGGAATAAAATGATTTCGTAGAAACAAGCAAACAAACAAAATGGCTTCATATTTTAAATAAACCGACCACATCGATAGCAATTTTAAAAAATGTATATTTGTTTGCTATTTTTACGAACATCAAACAAAGTTGCACTTTATTCTGGCTACCTTTCCCTGTCCTCTTTTAAATTTTAACTCAGCCAACTTACACGCTCTAATTATAAACCACAAAATACGACTAAATAACGAACTCTAACTCACAGTGAAAAACCGTATGAACCAGTTTCCAACTTCAATTTATGGCCGTACGCTCTAATCCAATAAAACTTTCACCGTATCTCTTGGAAGGGCGTGGCTTAATTTGTTATTAGTGTCCATTACAGGTGTAATGAATAACCTCTTGATCGAGATCGATGGAGCAGTTTAAAAAGCAATGTTTTTTGCAATGGAGATAATTGCAAGTTTTTTTTTAAGTGTAGTTTTTGTTTTAATTCTGTTCCGCATTGTTTTAAACTAAGAGGATGTTTTTTTATATTTTTGTTTTTCGATTTCAGATGGTTCGAAACTACACTCAGAAGAAACAACCGCACAATTGGAACATACTTATCTTGTAGCGATGACAACATTACAATTTTGTGTCGTTTCAATAGAAGAATTGTGTTGTATCAATACGAGAATTGTGTTGTATCAATACGAGAATTGTGATGTATCAATACGAGAATTGCATTGTTTCAATGCAAGAATTGTGTTGTTTCAATACAAGAATTGTGTTGTTTCAATACAAGAAATGTGTTGTTTCAATACAAGAAACGTGTTGTTTCAATACGAGAATTGTGATGTATCAATATGAGAATTTCATTGTTTCAATGCAAGAATAGTGTTGTTTCAATACAAGAATTGTGTTGTTTCAATACAAGAAATGTGTTGTTTCAATACAAGAAATGTGTTGTTTCAATACAAAAAATGTGCTGTTTCAATACAAGAATTGTGTTGATGACATACGGACACAAACTTATATTGTTTGAACACGACAGACGATCGCGGTAGGAGATAATGATTAGATATTTTTCTGATTATTGCTATCACAATATATCTATATATTTTTGCTTTCTTCCAACATATTTACTGTATTTTGCTGTTCTATAAATTATTAATATTTCATAGCAAGATGTAGAGCTCACTATTTTAACTTTTTCATATTTTTAAACATATTATCAACAAGGTACCCCGTTCAGTCTCATATAACAATACACAAAGTATGTATTTATAAGAACAGAGAAACTTCTTTAGAAAAATTATAAATTTTGAAAAAATGTTGAATTTGTTATGGAATGCGACGCGAGAAATCTTTATTGCGTCATTGTAAAATTGTGTTTTTAGCCATAAGTTTTAAAAAACAACCTTCAGGATTGCTTAGATTAGTTAATTATACTTGTTTCATTTTTTTAAACATATTTATAAAAATATTTCAGAAAAAATAGCTTTCGCATTGCTTTAGGCTCTCACAAGTTCTATTGAAATAAAGCAGTGAGAAAAATAGTGTTCGGCGTATGTTCTAAACAGTTTAGGGTTAATTTTGCGTAAAATGCGATAAGGCTCCTGGGGTAGATTCTATTTCGAAAGGTGGATAGTTAAACTCCGGAAAAGACATAAATTCTGGATGAGCTTTTGGGACAGTTGTCACAAAAGCGTCTAGAATTTGTGTTGGTTTTAGTTTTGAACGTGATGTTAAAATAAACTTCTGTAGAGTTTAAAGTTATTTTAAGTAGATATGTAATGATGAACGAGCAAAATTATAATTCATTGAATATGAAGTAGTAAACAAAAAGATGTAGTATTTGTGTTACTTTTAATTAAGCACATTAGCCTTCAATGATTAGGTGAACTTTAATAAATAATCCCTACCCTCTATTGGACACTGAGTTTTGGAAAATTAGCGAGCACATATAATCATAACATTCTTTTATTTTTCGTCTTAATTTTCAAAAACGATTTATTGTATTTAAGCAAACAATACAACCATAGATAAAAAAAAATCACGTTCATGATCTAAATATATACTCATTGCCTGATTTTAAAGTTTCATCACAAATTAAAAAAAATAAAACTCAAGAAAATGTTTTTTTAGCATGACGTAGTTTGAGTGATGTATATTTGTATTATTAGCTTTAAAAATTATTGTTTATTTAGTATGTGAACGAAAGAAAATCTATTTATAATACAGTTTTTGAATGAATACACTCTTAAAACAAACGGGCGAATTTAACTCAATCTGAGTAATTTTCACTCTTCCAGTCTTGAAAATGCACTTCTCCGAAAGGAGTGGATCCTTTGTGTGTTAAATCTCCAACAGGATCACTCCAAAAGAGTGATTTTAACTCAGTCTGAGTTAATATCCACTCCTTTCCAGTGTCGAAAATGCACTTCTCCAGCTGGAGTGGATTTCACTCTTATGATTTAAAAGTGTATGTTTTGAATGAAATTAAAAGCTTTGCCCTTATATGAAACTTTTTTTGAAGGAGTAGAATTGCATTGAACGACGGGTGTACCGGAAGAAACTAACAAAAACCTATTTTATTTTTTAAATGTAGTTCCATCAATTCAAATATTTTTATGGTGTAAATTAAAGTTAAAAAAAGATTTTAAACCTTCAAGAAAACCTAATTATTTTTAAATAGGTACTATTATTTAATTGTTGTAAGTGTATATTAACTGTTTTGCTATTTTTCCCATTTACTGTTAAAACCAGAAGTGATAATCATTTTTAACCACACGCGACTTACACAACATGAAGGATAATATTTCATAAAGTTATCCGTAAAAGCTTAAGTGAAGTGTTGTTCGTATATAAAGTTTTAAAGTAACCTTGGTGGTTGAAAAATTATTTTTTTTATTAACAACACATTTGCCTCACACTTATAATTATCCAACCATTAATTTTGCAAACATGATAAAAATTACCAACAAATAGTCTGATTAAAACTTAAACGCAAAAATTATTTATCTTTTGTGTCCTAATAAAACCGCCTTACAACTTTGCTAATTACAGCGATTTTTTTTTAAATCTCCCCTAATGAGTCACGATATTTATTTTGTTCACATCATTCTATTGTCATTAACTAAAAGAAACCTCGCCACACAATATTTAATTTCTCTAACAGATGTGGTTGACTGCAACCGTGTGAAGAACAAAAAATGTGTTTATGTTTAATCAGCAGCCATGTTAGGCTTAATAAATTTAAACGGATCAAAAGTTCTGTTGTAGGATTTTTTTGTTAATGAGTGTTTCTGCTAATTACGATAAGATTTTAAACACACAATGTTTGGGTTTGGAAAAGTTGCAGATTAATTCCATTACGCTTCTGGCTAAGTATATATGTTTATAGAATCTGTTACAGTTTTAATGGTTAATGTTATCTATTCCGAATGCCTATTTCTAGCCTTCTTTATAAGATTTAACGCAGCCAATGACGCTCCTTAATTTAAGACCCTGGTCAAGTGATGAAGTCGACACCGGAGCGGGCACCCAACGGAACTTCGAGCGACATCGTACGCTAACGCCGTCGGGACTTTCGACTCCACATATTTAACGATCTTTTATATTGCAGTGTACTCGGGAATTCCGGTAAATTTTAGAGGATTTTTTTTTCCACCAGCACGAGGGGCTGGGGAGCCCAGTCGGTTATGCACTAGCTTAGCATGCGGAAGGTCCCAGGTTCGGGTCCGGGCATCGCCAAAATAGCTGCCGACCTATAAACGGCCCATGCAGCCAAAAATGTCCGACTAATAATACCCCGTGTAAGGGAGTGCACGTTAAATATCCTTCCAAGTCCTAACGCTGCGTACGATGTCGCCCTTAACGGTTGCGTTGGGTGCCTATTCAGGTGTTGGCTCGTCACCTGACTGTGGTTCTAAAATACGACGCCCGTCGCCAATAGCCCTCGTGCAGCTCTAGAGCGACGATAATTCAAGTCAAATCAAATCCACCAGCACGAATATGTCTATAGTATGGCTAGGACAAGGACAGAACCAAGAACCTTCTCGGTGTGATTCTTGCCGCTTAAGCCTCTCGACTACCGAGGGGCCTATATAGCTTTAAAATAGTCATTTTTCTCCTTGTCAATTTTTAACCTTGTCAGTAAGTTAAAGATTTTTGCACTTTACCTGGCTTGAAAATAATAAATACAGTTGTTAATTAAATTTTAATGATTGTATGCCAATAAACCTAACAAATAATATATGTCTTTCGTTAAAGATTTTTTTTTAGTTGCAACACATTATCTAGGTCAAAAATTTGCTAATACACTCTCAGAAATAACACTTTCATTTTTGAAGATTCATGAATCCTCAAGCCTCATTTCATTAATTTTGAGAATTGTTTCGTCAAACTATCACGTGACTTTTGAGTAAACGCGAATATTCACTTTTACGATCGTGATTTGACGATTCTGTATCTTGATTTTGAGGAAACTGAATATCATTGTTGTACTCACATGCTCAAAAATGACGAAATATTTCGTTAGATTAGACGACATTCAAAACCTCATAAAAATGACGATTCAAATTTTCACATTTTGAGGAAACGAAAACTCGGATTATTTGTCAGTAAACGAATCGTCAAAATTAAGGAAAATTTCGTCGTTTTTGGGCATTATTTTTAAGAGTGTAGTGTTATCATGTAATATTTTATTTCATTTTTTACACATTCACTATAATGTTAAATTAAGTTACTAAAAGTCACGTGTGATTTTCATTTGTAACTACTTTTTTTGTAAATTTTATTTATTTTTCATTCATTGCCTCTTTATCTTACCTTAGTGGTGCCATAATGCGTGTTATTAAAAACAACATAGCAGGATAATGAAGTATAAATTTAAATGAACTTTCGGCTATTCATAAACAAAATAATATTGTTTAATTAACAATACAAGATACGCAGATTTAACACAATATTTCATTCATTAAGAATAGTTACCATTTTGTAAAACAAACAGAATAATTATGTATTTTTTTCTTATTAATAATTACTAATTGAAGGTAAGCCTTGAGGTGTTCTGCATGCATAAGTAAATTTACAATCGGTGATTTCAAAGAAATCAACAGCTTCGTAGGTAAGTCTGCTAAGTATCTTATAAGAATGAAATTACCGTAAGGGTAGTTATAATTAGGTAGTTTTGGTGAAGAAAGATGTTAATTTTTGATAAAAAAAAAAAGAAAAATATATGCATAAGAATGTACTTATTCAGCTACTATTTGATTTGCTTTTGGGTGTCTTAATTGAATTTCTATTTACTTATTTCGGAAAATTACTTTAAAAAAAACCTTGTGGAGTAAAATGTTTGTTTAGAAAGAACATTTTATTGGCATCTATTATAATGATCTCATTAATGAAATTAGATTATCGCAAGGTTTACTTGATATTTTTTCGTTATGGTACGGTAGGTACATATATATTCTAGCTTGTGTGCTTGTTCAGAGAACCTCTTATTAGCTTTCGTCAAGAGGGACAGACACAGAAAGAGTTTTAACGAGCACAAGAGACACACACAAAGAAAGGACAACACAAGCACATTGACAAATAACAACATTTATAGACGCTCACAAGCAAGATTCGAACCCGACCCCAACTGCTCCAAAGGCTAGCATCCTTTCGATTGCGCCAGGCAGTTTTTCGTTAATTTTGATAAAAAAAAAGTTATCAGGGGATCAGTTTGCTTTTTTTCGGGCTTATGGTAATTATTGATGTACACAAAAGTTAAGAAAAGCATTATTATTAAAAAATAAACTTTAACTTCAGTAACTCATAAAAATAACAGTCATTTTTGCTCGAGAAATGTAAATAATTTAAATGAAACTTTGTAAATAATTC
This sequence comes from Hylyphantes graminicola, assembly GCA_023701765.1. Classification (NCBI taxonomy): domain Eukaryota; kingdom Metazoa; phylum Arthropoda; class Arachnida; order Araneae; family Linyphiidae; genus Hylyphantes; species Hylyphantes graminicola. The sequence goes on along the minus strand of CM043115.1, from coordinate 10,770,296 downwards.
GAATTCTTCGAACTGAAGATTCAAATGTAAACATTGAGTAACCTTGTGGTCAATTCTATTATTTAACATGCAAACCAATACCTTTTTTTTTTTCAGAAAGAAAAATATTTTTCCTTAGTTTTTGTAATGTATTCGCCTGCTCTTTTCAAGCTTCGATGCTTGAATTTTAAAACCCTGCATTCCTTTTATCCTTAAAGAGCATTGGAATTTATAAGAAATATTTTATTATTTTTGTTAAAAATTGACTAACTTAGCTAGTCAGGCTACTCGTTAGATAAAAAAAAAACTTTGCAAGATTGCAAACGATCGCCTGATGCCTTAGGACATTTTCAGGATTATGTAATAATTTTAAGAAAGAAATTTGCTACATCAAAAGGAGCAGGTGCTGACATTGTTAAAACCACAACAATACGGACAACCTTAGAATTACATGTTAGTTAGTGCAATATGATCCACTTTTTCATGTGCAACACTTCAAATTACTTCAATTTTAATCTAAAGTTATGTAATTAAGTCTTTAAATCCAACGTTGCTTCCGTATAAAACGAAACATTTATCTGGAAAAGCTGACGTTACAATCACGGTGGTATTTAAAAAGTTAATGTATTATAAATGTTCATATTTACCTAACTTACAGTTCTCTATTATTTGATATTTGTGAAATTAGATTAAATAACCTTTACATTTAATTCAAGTAACACATATGTTCATTGAATCAGCTATTCAAATAATTAGTAAATATGTATGCATTTTTACTAAAACTGTTTAATTAAACTATTTCATTGATATAAAGAAGAAGTTTCCAACTAATCAAAGCTTTCAACGGAATACTTAAATGTAATAAAGTTATTTGAATGAAACGAATTGAATTAGTAATTCAATGTAAATGAAAACTTTGTAGCACGGTAGGTACATATATATTCCAGCTTGTGTGCTTGTTCAGAGAAAACTTCATTACTTATTTATCACTTATTAAACCCTTTTAAATATTTAATCTATTCGACAAACATTTTAAGTCAGCCAATAGAATAATTTATTCGACGAACTCAATGTGGTGATTTCTTAAACCGATTAAATAGAATTACTTAGCCATATTCAATGGATTAAATCCAAGCATTTTACATTTGCTAAATGTCTTAACAGTGCAATTAATTATTTAGTGAGGTTTTTAAATATTTTCTTAAGAAAGGTTGTAAATAGGACTTTTTTTAACAATTACTTTTTGTATTGAATAATACATTTGTCTTGTACTCACAAAGAAAAACAGCGGTACATTTGTTTTACAAATGATAAATGAGATATAAAGACTTGACATGTCCTTTAAGCTTACGAATATCATTCTATATTGAATTTAAATTTTTATTCTTTTTAAACAAAATTCTGACGTTAACTAGCTTTGTAGTATGAATTTAAAATGAGTTTCAAGATGTTTAAATGTTCCAAATTCATATTTAATGCATTATATTCACTTTTGTTCGTGTCCAATTCTATTTCTAAACCCTTTCTCAAACTGCGTATCATGACTTAAAAATGCACAAGGGACACTTTTTCTTCAATAAAAATGCCGTTGTGAATAATGTTTCTGTCAGTGTGAATTTATGATAGCTTTCGCCCAGAGTCGTCTTGATACTCGAGAGTAGTTTTGACACAAACACATTTATTTTATTGCATGGATATTTCATATGTACAAGAAAATTTTCAGAAGTTTTTTTTCTTTTTATATTTTTAAGGTATTTTCAAGAGTATAGGATTTTAAAATAAATTTTATTTGATTTTTTTTAAAAAATTTGCTTATAGGAGCCTTAGTAAAATGAAAAATTCAAGAGCATCAACTATTTAAAATTTCAATTAAAATTTTGTTTTAAGTAATTGCTAAGGAAGTTACTTATCACCAAAATTTTTAAGTTAATTTTATACTTTTTGTATTCTTTAATATTTGTGTCGAGTTAGCCCTTATTATAGTGTTCATTAACTTCATTTTTAATTGAAGTGCAAAATTTTGACATATATGCATTACTAAAATGTATAAATTTTATAAAAATACCAGTCATTTAAAAATGATTGGAATAAACATATCAAATTGGGTATATCATAAGAAAACCCCTTAAATGTTCGTAACAAATTCACATATCATTAACTGGCTCAATACCTTGTGAAGCCCTAGTACGAAGTAAATTCAAACAAACTAAAACTGAAAAAGACTTAATTACTTCATTACTATACAACAATTACTATTACTGTACATATATTACTTTACTCTACCCTTCTACTATTACTAACTATTACTGCTAACCAATATATAAAATAACTTTATAACTTTTAAAAAGTCAACCTAAATTTAAAAATTCCAGTCTTAACATTAGAATCGACGTTTACACAGCGTTTGAAAATTAATAATCAAAGAAGATCAATTTCCCTTGGACTCGGAGAGATGCATTAAATTTTTCAAATATATTCCGCAGTTCACTCAATTCAGCTGTGTTTGGTTAATGTAGCTACTAGCAACTCGAAAACAAATCAAAATGTTAGCGTTAACTCTGTAAATTATTAATAACAACACTTTTGTTCATAGAAAGACCAGAAACAACAATACTTTTATAATTATTTCTATGAATGCATGTTCAATGTATTTCTATGAATGTTTTACTGATCAATCAATTTCAAGTATTTCAATGTTTCCATGCCATAACATTGTTTCAAGAATACATTTATTATGAGATGTTCAATAGATAAACCAATAACCATTTCAAAAGTTTTCGTAATTGCTTTTTGTGACATGTATTTATTGGCATAATGAGTACATTTGAGCGTCATATATTGATCGAAACCGACTAAACGTCAGGTAATGTATCAATAGTTATCATAAACATAACAAAACAAGTCTTGGCTATCTTAGTAGCACCACAAATGGATCTCAATATAAAATTAACACTATATATTGAATATCTTAATGAAAGAAGTGCTAAAAGGTGACTAAAAGGTAAAAAAGAGCTTTGAAGTTTTTCGTTTGCACTTAGATACGTAAAAACGGCATTTACAAAAGATAAAAAAATATGTAATTTAAGGTTATGAACAGGGGTTAACTTTTTTATCAGTAAAATGGAAATTAGCATGATCATTGACAAAAAATTCTAATTTTTTTTAAAAAAAATTTCTTTTAAGCTCTTCAATTACGTTACTCGCTGATAGTAGTCCAGATAATAAAGTAGATTCTTCCTAAGGCATAGTACTTCCAGGAAGATGTTCCTTTTATCTATAATTCTGAAACTAAAACAATACTTCGCGTAGAAGGAATAGTGTTCACTTTAAATATACGATTATTAGCCTCGACACTTGACTGTGATTCATAAATGCTTGACTCGCTGTCGAAAGCCTGAATGGCCTCATGTGTAACGTTCTTCAAACAAACGAAAAACTACAAAACAAGTATTGGATCATTAAAAATAGGTTTGAATCGAATGCTCAAATAAACTTTCACAAAACAAAAACTTAATGAAAAAACCTGAATAGTTCCATCTTAATAGCTTATATTCTTTTAACTTTATAATTTGAAACTACTTCGCATTTTAAGCAAAATATACATGGTATGGGCTGTTAAGAAATTTTTGAACATTACGCTAATTTTTCCTGAGTAAGGTGATTTTGAAAATGCGTATTTAATTACTTAAAAACACTTTTAAACCGATTTAGAGTTAACATTAGAACTCTTAACCACCATAAACTTTGCAATTTAAGCAATATGTTATGCTCTTATATTAACTAAAAGAAAAAAAAGACCTTTATTTACGCTCCACAATAAACATCAACGTTAATTAGCCTTGGGAATTTATGTAAATTTCGAAATAGTTCTAATCTAAATCGCATCCATCAAACGAGGTTTGTTCCAAAGCACGACTTGTGACAGTAGAAGTGAGGCGAAGTAAACAACTGTCAGATTATAAACGATTGGACGTTATAGAATGCATTAGAGAAATTAAACAATTTTTAGTTTATATTTTCATTAAAGGGGAGTTTTGTGTAGAAAAATTATTCCATCATAATATTTGGCTCGACAGCTCAGAGTGAGCCAAGGCCTTCTGTTGAAGACTCCTAAAGGACAACCTACTCTTAGCCTCGGTCTTAAGTTATTTTACTTTAAGGACTTTAAAATCCGACTCCACAGAGTCAATCCATCTTAGTTTAGGTATACTTTTTTCTTTCTTTTTTTTCTCTAATGGGGCTGCAACGTTGGCGGTCAAGCCTTTGCAGACTCGGCATATTCCCCAGAACTGAGAGCCATTTTTTGTGGCACCATTTAGGCGACTCTCTTTACCAATTTTGACGCAAAGATTACAATGAATCTGAGCTCTCTGTGGATGTGAAAGTATGCAGAGATTTAATTTTGCCGAGAGAACCCAGGCCAAATGGGCCCTCCAGGGATCTTTTACATGCCACATAATCATATGACATGCGCGTACAGAATTTCCCCATCCAGATAATCGGATGACTCAGAAGGGGCTCGAACCCGCGATCTTGGGCTTACGAGGCGGACTCGCTTAACCTCTCAGCCACTGAGCCGCTAGTTTGGGTATACCTTGTCTTTGTGTTGTGAGAGGATTGGCAGACAAATTATTTACTTACTTTAAATATTTTCATTAAAAAAGATCAGCATTACATTTTAAAATTGATAATATAATTCAAGTACAATCAAACACTTGGCATGAGGTAACATGCAAGTCAATTATGATACATAAAGTACTATAAAACTAATCAGCAATAAATGCAATTCTATACGGTTTTTTAATCGACAAAATAATATCATAATTTCAATAACCGCCATGTATAATTACCTAACACTTTAAAATTAATACATTTATTTCCCAAATAGCGTACTTATTTCTATCTTTTAAAAACAAATATCGTAATTAGTAACCAAAATCCTTTAAATAAATCTTCGTTTGAAAGGCTGCCAATACCGAGATTAATTTATCTATAATTAAATATTTATGGACATCTAAGCTGTTTTAATGCGATAAATTCTAAGCGGATTCTCAATTATTTTTAATGTCAATAATTTCTTAACAACGCAGTTTTTGACTTTTTATTTAAAAATATTTTCTGTTGGGCGATTCGATACTGTTTCTGCATGCAGCAATATCATTATCGATTATGGTATATTATACTATTTAATTTTGTTTCGAAAGTAATTATAAGGTTTCTCGTAAAATGTTTCAAATGTAAATGCTAGTCAGTAACTCACATTCGTTTTTAAAAACTAATCAATAAAGAAGTATCTATCAATAGATGTAACACGTTAGAGCAGTGGTTCTCAACCGGTGGGTCGCGACCCCCTGGGGGGTCGTGAAGGGATCCTAGGGGGGTCGCAAGAAGTTCTTTAAAAATAAAAAAATATATTTAAATAACGTTTTATACAATAATTTTACAACTAGAATGAAAGAAAAAAAATCGCCACACATTATTTTACTTTATATCTTGGTTAATTTACATTTCGACCTTTTTGTGTTATTATTACATAATTTTAATTCTATTACGTTACGTTGCAACAAGCTAATGAGAAAATTGTGCTTGTCGGAACTTTTAAATTCGTAACATAAATGGAAGTTTTCAAAATTAGATTTCTTAACTTAAGCAGCATAAACATTCAGTTTCTTTAAGAATCCGTTAATTTTGTCTTGGGTTTAGATTATTGTTATATTTCGACCTTGTAGCTCAGTATATAGCTCATTTAGGTGCATAAATATGTCTGCTAAGTATGAAAGTTGAAACAACCCAGTTGGGGAGCTAAAAAAATCCGGCCAATTCTGGTTTAGCATTATGCAAATATATCAGCACTTCAGATAGCAGCTCAAATAACTTGTTCAAAACCTTCCCACGGGACAGCCATCGTAAAATAATAAAAAAAACAATTACGCAAATATAACGAGTACGGCATGTGTGGGACAGGGGGTCGCGAAGTTATTTTGTGGCATTAGGGGGGGTCGTCACCAACAAAAGGTTGAGAACCACTGCGTTAGAGGATGATAGATTTTTATTTTAATGTATTGTTAACTCACTGAGGCAATTTCAATTATTCAAAACACTCAATTCTATTATCTAAATTTTCATCTGAAGATCAATTTACATTTGCTTAACTTTAATTTTAAAATATAATTAATGTTAGCAAGTTTTAACTTGATATTATAACTGTTTATTAACTAGATGGCCATTTGAAGGAATTCAAGAAGGAAACAACGAGTTTTTAAAGAGTACTTAATAAAATGTCTTTTTTTAAATGTGTGTCTATGTTGGTTGGTATACACATCATATAGTACAATTTCTGTGATTGGTCAGATACCCGCTTATAAATATTCGTCAAGTAAGACGGACACAGATAGAATTTTACTGTCACACTGAGATGGAAAGTACATCCAGGGCAAAGGCAGGAATCGAATCCGCACCCCTTACAGCGCGCGCAAACTCCTAGCATAATGGTCTGCGATCCAAACCACTTGGCCACTCGGGCCCCATGTGTCTAAGTTTTTGATAGAGGGGTAGATGTTACTTCATTGTTCCTGGCTGCCTATTTCTAGCCATCCTAATAAGTAGCTTCAACACAGCCAAATTGCTCCTCGTAATTTAGAACGCAGGTCAAGTGACGAGGTCGACACCTGAGCGGGCACCCAACGGAACTTTGAGCGACATCGTACGCTAACGCCGTCAGGACTTTCGGCTCCACGGATTAAACGAGCAAGTATATCGCAGTCTCGGGCACCCCAGTGGTTTTTAGAGGATTTTCTTATACTAGCAGTAATACGTCTGTAGTATGGCTATGACAGAACCAAGAACTTTGTCAGTGAGAGGCTCGTCGCTCACACCTTTTCGGCCACCGGGGAGCTTGCTATATAAGTATACTAGGCTGACTTTTCTGGTTGCACAATTTCGTTCAACTCGACACTCGAGAATACTGGAAAGCCTCACATCAACATAATAGTGTTGCTCCCAAGCCAAATTGCCCAATCTCCCTTTACACTCCTTTTTCAGATATCATATTTCACAGCTTCACGTTGTCCACTTTTATTTGCGTACTGTGTTGCGTATTTTTCTGAAGAAGATGAGTGACTTTTGAGACTCTTCGCGAAACACTTAAAATTTGTACCAACAAATAAACTATTTGCGCCAATCTATGTTTTTTTTGCTTCATCAATCTTCTTATGTTTCATGCTCAAAGTCGAATATAATTTTTTTTTTAATATATTTATCCATTTGTTTAAATCGCAAACTCAATGCGTTTAAAAAAAAATTGTAAACTTTTTTCACTTCGTTTTTAATTTTTAGATAAATGTTTCTTGTTACATTTGGGGCTGAAACTCATTTAAAATGAGCCATTAAAACTATATTTTGACATTAAGTCTTACGAAATTACGAAATACGATACTATAAATTTGAAATCAAAAATATAATAAACTTAAAGTAATGAATTTCTTGTAAGTTTTTTCAGTATGCATCCTATGAGCCCATTTTTTCTTTAAATGTAAACAACCAGCTGAAACCAAATTACTTGTGTACCTTATGGGAATTTTGAGTATAGACTATAGGATAAAACAACATAAAGCTTCGGAAAGCAAACTCCGACTCTAGCAGAATACGCTTCGTCTAAGCTTTGGATCGGATCTGAATGACAAAAGAAATGTGGTGATTTTCCACCGAATTCCTCTGTCGTAATGGCAAAACAAATCCAGTTCTATGTATTGTAGAAGAATTTATACGATGTAAAACAGTAAGAATAGACAGTATTGCTTCTGTTGCAAATACAATTTATTTCTAAGATTTGGAACTAAATAAAAGATAGGAACGATTGTAGAATGTACAATCCCACAAAACTCTATCTAATTCTTTTAAAATGTTTAAAAAAAACATTTTCTTGGATCTTTATTGGAAAAAGAACAATTTATGCTTTCTTATTGCACAAAAACACTGAACCAAACCACATTTCAGTTTCGTCAATAATTTAGTACTTAGTTTCCTAAAAATAATATTTAGGGTAAAAAAGTTTTCAATATTACATATAAGGCGGGCCGCCTCGGTGGCACACTCGTTGGGATTCTAGCCTTTGGAGCTGCTGAGGTCGGGTTCGAATCCCGGTCAGGCATGGATGTTTGTGACTGTCAATAAATATTGTTATTTGTCTATGTGTTTGTGTCGTCTCTTTCTTTGTGTGTCTCTTGTGCTTGTGCCATTTCTGGGGCTTAGTACAATAGACTTATAGTCGCAGTGCTTGGCGATCTTGCCCCCCACCAAGAAAGTCATAAGTCATAAGTCACATATAAGGCGATATCAAATTCGTCGATGCTTAAAAGTTATTTTATAATTATATCAAGTAATGTTTAAACTTTATTTTGTTTTCATTAGACCGTAGTACAATAAACGTTTTAACTAAATTTTTGCTTATATTTCAATATATTTTTAATTATACTTTTTTGTTACATATTTATTCAATAACTTTCTTTGAAATCATGCTCACAGCATCTGTTTATAAAAAAATAAGTATCCTAGAAGAATATTATTTTCTTAACAAATACTTCCTCTAGAAAAGAATTTTCCCCATGAATAATTCACAGTGATTTTTTTTTATCTAGCTAATATGTGCTAACGTGCACATAACTCGCCATCTAATAAGTTTTTATTATAACGTGTACCTAATAAGTTAAGTTTTTATTACCACAAAAAAATTTATGCGTACCAACATATTTATAATTACTTTGCCCTCTTTTAAATATCATACAAAAACTCGTTTATAGCGTAAAATAAGCAGAAAATTAATCTTTAACTACCGTTTAATGGGGTTAGCTTTTATGCAAAAAAATTAATGGAAACTTTGGGTTTAATATGTACTTTAGGCATTTTAATTACTCGTACGTGTAAAGGATAGTTTAGCCTAATGATACTAAAAATGGCTTTAGCTTAGTTAAGCTAATGGTTTTATTATCATTAAAAATAGTTTTTAGGACATTATATATTAGGCGAATTTAAAAATGGTTACTTTTTCGAAAATTTTAAACACAGTTTGCTGGTTATACTTTTGGACCGAGGCACGCTTTGTATTTGAAAGGTCGGATGTTCGGTCCCAGATATCACCAAATATCTAAAAACCTATAAAAGATATCTGCTGACTAAAAGTCCGACGAATTATACCCCATGCAGAGAAAGTAGTGAACGTTAACATGCTCCAAAATTTCTAAAGTGCTCCTAAAAGTTTCGTTGGGTGCCTACTTAGGCTTTTCTCGTCACTTGATTTAAGCTTTAAATACGACGACAAGTCGTAGTGTAGCTCTAGCTCAACGATAATTCAACTCAAAATTAAGGTAAAGGCATAATATCACTTGGTAAAATCAACTAAAATCCTTGTCATTAGATATCGAGGTTCCTGAAGACAGTTAAAATTATAAAATATTTGTAAATTTTATCAAATAATTAAATCACTAAATATTTTAGATTCTTTCAATCCCATCATTGATTTATAATCTAAGGAGGCATTTAAAATTTGAAATACTCTTTTCACAATAAATATTAAAGAATCTTAAACCAATTCCACCAAATCGGCCAAATTCCTGTGAAAAAATTCCAAACGCAGAAATTTCCTGCCACAATGCCCCATTAACAATAAACACCCAACAAGAAATAGACCCATTCAAACAATCATTCTGTGACACTAACTATTGGTGTCTCGCGCCAAGTGTCCTCCAGGTACCACTAATTGGGAATGGATACACACCATCACACTAATTGGGCGACTTGCAACGGTGTTAAAATTTAATTATACGAATCACTACAAGTCTTAAAGCGATTCCACCCAATCGACCAAAGTTCATGTGAAAAAAAAATCATGTATTTCCAAACACAGAAATTCCCAGCCACAATGATCCCATACACGATAAACACCCAACTAGAAAGAGACCCATTCAAACGATCATTCTGTGACGCTAACTATTGGTGTCTGTGTCTCGCGCCAAGTGTCCTCCAGGTACCACTAATTGGGAATGGATACACTCCACCACACTAATTGGGCGACTTGCAACGGTGTTAAAATTTAATTGAATCACTACAAGACGAAGAAAGAGAGTCTTTAAATAGAGGGTCATTCTTCATTCTGGCATCCCGAAAAGAAGATGCAACCAGGCATTGGAGACGATAAAACCGACTCCTTTTTTCCTTCTTCTTAGAAAATTAAGCAATTTTAAACTCTATTTAACCTCCTTATTAATATTAAATATTTATTAAATTGCTCCATAATAGATTTAAAATCTTTAAAAAATATTTTTGGGTGTAAATTGATATTTATTTGTAACCCTTTTGATATTCCATCCAACTTTCACATCATTGTAAGTTTTCCATTGCAGCCATTTTAGTAATACCCTTTTAATTAAAGTCAAGAAGAGTCTAAAACCGCTTTTGCCAAATCCATATAAATACCTGTTTTTAGATAGCAATGATCCTAAACATTTGTAAAAAAATATCAGCCACAACAAAAACCGACTAGAAGGAGACCCATTCAAACGATCATTCTGTGACACTAACTATTGGTGTCTCGCGCCAAGTGTCCTCCAGGTACCACTAATTGGGAATGGATACACTCCACCACACTAATTGGGCGACTTGCAACGGTGTTAAAATTTAATTACACGAATCACTACAAGACGAAGAAGGAGAGTCTTTAAATAGAGGGTACATTCTGACATCCTGAAAAGAAGATGCAACAGGTGATAACAAATGACTTCTTCTTCACCCCATCTTGGACATTTTAGTAATTTTTGAATATTTATTTAACTCCTTTATTAATATTAATTATTTATTAAATTGATATATATATATAGAGAGATTTCATTTTAGATTCTTTCAAAAATACTGTTGAGTGTTTTTGTTGAAATTTTTTCGATATTCTATCCAACTTTTACATCATTGTAAGTTTTAAAATGAAATAATTTTAGCATTAAAATACCTATTTAAATAAAGTAAAATAAGCTAAAGCCACCTATGCCGAATCAATAAAAATACCTGTTTTCAGACATTAACGGTCTTCAACGATTGTTAGAAATTATCAGCTACAAAAACCCCAGCCAGAAAGGGACCGTTTCAAACAATCATTCCGTGACACTAACTATTGGTGTCTCGCGCCAAGTGTCCTCCAGGTACCACTAATTGGGAATGGATGCACTCCACCACACTAATTGGGCGACTTGCAACGGTGTTAAAATTTAATTACACGAATCACTACAAGTCGAAGAAGGAGAGTCTTTAAATAGAGGTCCATTCTTCATTCTGACATCCCGAAAAGAAGATGCAACCGGTGATAACAACTGACTCCTTTTTCACTCCACTGTCTTGGAAAGTCATTTTTTGTCGGGTTTTGTGGTGGATGTTTCTGTTTCTTTACATAATTCCGTAAAGGGTGTTGGCCTTAATAATTTTTCTGGAGTAGGGAATATCGTGTTGTTGTCGTATGACATCATTCCTCTTAGACCACTGGTGAATGAAACAGTGGACTATTTTTAGCCTACTTTTCTTTTTTTTTTTAATTTGAAGAATTAAAAAAATAAAAAAGTAGGTACTGACATGCGGTCGATGTCCGTCCGTCTGTCCGTCTCTCCTTAGCCCCTTCCAAAATCGGTTCTATCCATCCGATCCTCTGATCGGTTCTATCCATCCGATCTATGACGATAGAAAATTAATGAAAATAATTGGCTTTAAGAAGTTAAATTATAGCTGGATGCTGTGTTTAGTGAAATTTATTCTAATGTATATAAATTTAATGTAGAAACGGTTGTTGATGCCACTTACTGTAACGAACCTAGTTTTTCAAGATGAGAATTTTAGTAAGTATTTAAGTAACAGGAAAGTAGGCTATTTTAGTTCTTATAGAACTTCTTGTTTATTTTGGCTACATTTGATTGTAGTTTAGCAAAATATTTATACTTTTTGCAATGTATGTTATGTTTAGTTAATTCATTGATACTCATTGGCAAAAACATTAACCACGATAAATTGAGCTTTTAGCTTATTTTGTCTAAGTAAACCAAACAAAGGACAATTGAAGATCATTGTCCTGAGCAATATAGATTTTACGAATTAAATGACTCAAAAAATTAATTTTTAAAACTTAAATTGGAAATTTTTATACGTAAATGAAGATGTTAATGTGGTTCATGAAGTCGCTCGTAATGGGTTAATATCATTGATCTAAAATAATTTTTGGTGTGTCCTTATTGAACTATTATTTAACATTTAGGATAAAAGTAGTAGTCTTACAATTTAACAATTTAATTGCTTTTTGTTTCTAAATAGACATAAATAAGGAATTAATGGGGACAAAATGTCCTGTATTTTGGAAAGGCTAAATAAATATTTTGCTGCCATGTTTTTTTGAGAATGTTTCTGTTGAGTACAAAACGAGATTGTATTAGCGTTACAAATGTTGTATTGCAAAATACTTTGTTATTCAGGGGAATATGCCGAGTCTGCAAAGGCTTGACAGTAAAAACAACAGCCCCGTTGGAAACTAAATATATATATATATACCTTGTTATTTACCAAAATATCAATTTCAACTTCGTTAATCTTGTTCTTGCTTTATTTTTGTGAAAATATTGATACTTTTCCTGAAATAATAATTTAATCAAACAAACCTCAGTCCCACAGGTTTTTTTTCATTGTGACTTTTAAATTAAATTTTTTATATCGATATCTAAAACTTATTTCTAAAACAGGAAGACAAAGCAGAATTTAATTTACCATTGTTTCTGATTCGCTTTTTAAAGTGATATACGGTGATAAAAAAAATAACTATTTTTTTCTAACACGGGAGGTTTAGTTATTTTTTTCTAACATTTTTTTTCCTGCATTGTGGTTACTTGATGCATGTTATTTTTTTGCGGTTGCCAAAAAAACGAGGTTCTGTTTGTGGTCGTGCTCTCTTTAATAATTCGCAAAGTGGTGGGTGGAGGATTAGTTGCAGCTTTTCAGAAGTTTTCATTTATGGTCACATGACTTAAATAATAATCCAGTAGTTGTTTTGTTTAGGACAGCCATTGACCATAATTTAAGTAATTATTTTAATTATTTATTTGATTAATCAGTTCTTAATGTAGTAAATTATTTTTTATAAATTGCAAATGTATGTAAATAAATTAATAAGTACATACAAGATTACCTATGGAAAGCATTTAAAAGTAAGAATGAATCTCACAACATCGTAAAAATGACTAGGTTTTTGTTATCGAATTTTAGATGGTTGTCGATCCCACATCAATGCGTACAAACCCAATTATCGGAGTTTAGTTTATAGTTTATTGTAATATGAAAAAAAAAAAAACTGCAACTTCGCGACAAACCATATAAGTATGATAAACACACCTTATGTTCTGGGACACAGATAGCCGAGTGGTTTTAGATCGCAGACCATTACGCTAGCAGTTAGTGCGCTGTAACGGGTGCAGGTTGAAATTCCCGCCTTCGTCCTGGGTGAACTTTCCTTTCTCTGTGACCGTAAAATTCTTTCTGCTAAGACTTTCTTGCTTGACGAAGTCTTATAAGCTGGTATCTGATCAAGAACACAAGCCGGAATATATATGTATCTACCTCACCATTTTATTCTGTAAAAAATATCAATAATGAAATGTTTATGCATTTGTAATTTAAAAGGAAAAAGTAATTGTTTTAAATTTGAATATGCGAAAGACAAATAATTGTCATAATTCAATATTAATTTTTAATGTTTTTCCTCGCATATTTTTAATTGCTTCTACAACATAATTAATTAGAATAAAACAATAGTAAATTATTTAAATTACTTGTGCTTGCAATTTTTACGGAAAGCTAATAACATATGGAAATTGCAAATATGTTTTTGGATGTAAGTAAACATCTGTTATTTTATAATTAAATGCATGTTATTTTCTAATTAAAACTATTTTTTCTCAAACTCACTTAAAACTGAAATTCTATTTCCAAACATAACCTCAACTGTTTGTTCAAGGATGAAAAATAGACCAACCAACTTCCAATAATATCTCCCACCAAAGAAAAACAATAACTCCAATTTAAATTGCCTGGCGTCGGTGCATTTTCTGCTTATAAATACACCAACCAATTTCCAACCAGGAATGGCTGACTACTTCTCGCAGTTTGAAATCCCGTCCCGTTACTTATTATCCTCGTCTCTTCCTATTTTTCGAAGTATTTTTAGGATTGGGCCCAACTAAAAAAACTTTTTTAGAGAAGCTATAAAAATAAAATTAATCGGGTGGATTGTTCCGACAGCCAAAAAGTGTTATGTAGCTTGCTGAATAGCACTTTTTTGTAACTTATTGGTCTTTAATGTCTGCTAGTCGCTTGGGTGGAAACAATTATAGAGGTGTATGGAGAGATTTTTGATGGCTTTTTTGTGAACTAAAAGAAACATAGCTTCTGTGTGTTTTGGATATTATACGTGACATCGAATGTTTTAAACGTTTTAAAAGTGTATTTTTATGTATGCTTCAACATTGTATTTTATCACAAAAAATACAGTCTAGCTAAGCATGGAGATCTAAATTCGCGGTTTATTTGTAGAACTTAAGAATATGTTTCGAAGTTTTACTGCTGTGTACAGTTATTTGCACTTTTAATACAAAGGAGGAAAATCCACTCCTATAGGAGAAGTGCATTTTCGACACTGGACATTAGTGAAAATTAGTTCTTAAATCGCTCGTAATCGCCTTAAAATCACTTGTTTGTTGTTAAAATTGTTGGAGGTTTAACAAAACAAACGAGTGAAATGCACTCCAATAGCGGAAATGCATTTTCGACACCGAAAGGAGTGAAAATTACACAGACTGAGTTAAAAATCGCTCGTTTGTTTTAATAGTGAGGGTATCTGATTCACTATAACTCCAATTTTCGAAATCAATCGGGATTAAACATTATATGGAAAATCAGTCATTGCGCTTTAGACGGGGCAAAGAATGACTATCAATACTAATCTATCCACTAATATGTACATTGACTCCTCATTCCGATATGCCCCGATTTTGCAGAGGTGGATGGAGGGAGAGCAATTTATCCTAACAGACATTATCCTTATTTAGCAATGGCAATACGATTTGTATGATTGGAGTTGGCATATTTTCTTCTTCTTCTTTATTGGCTCGACAGCTCTTTGTGGACCAGGGCCTTCTTCAGAATATTCTTCCAATCTGATCTTGTGTTGGAAAACGACCACCAGTTTTGCACTTTTAACGTTCTGAAATCATCGTCGACACAGTAAATTCATCGAAGTTTGGGCCTCCTCTTGCCCTGGTGCTGATTTTTTTTATAGTGAAAGACTCTTGGTGTTAAAGAGTCACGGTTATTTCTGCACAGATGACCAGCAAATTTCATTCGTTTGACTTTTATGTAGTTGATATCTACCTCCCTATATATCTTATAAAGTTCACTGTTATATCTGTGCCTCCATATACCCCAGGTGTTCATTGCACCCATAATTTTTCTCAAAACCTTTCTTTCAAGGTTATAGCCCGTCTATTTTCATGCAATGTTGTCATAGCCCAAGTTCGCATATTTTAAATTTAGGAAATCGGAATTCGGATGTTCAAAGTTTGGATACCAATCACATTTGTTTAAAAAAAAAGGACACACTTTTTCGAATTTTTTTAACTTTTCAAACTTTTTCGAATAGTCGTAAATTTAACATTCTAAAAGATTAACGTTCCAAAAATCCGATATGGCTTTTGATCACTATACTATACCTTCAAAACGAAAACACTACATTAACAATCTCAAGACACCTTGTTGCTATAACTTGTTTATGCAAATATAATGTAAACAATAGCCCAAATTCCATTTAAATTCATTCATCATTCCATTCTAAACTTAACTTGCACTTAAAACCTTTCCCTTGAAAAACAAAGAGTTGGAATGTGTGACGAGGGTACGATGATCTTTCTGAACTGTCACGGGGGACAGTGACGAAAGACATCCGGGGTCTTGGCTCGTGTGACTGTCATATATTGCTCGACTCCTGACAAGGGAGTTAGTGGGAGAAAAAAAAGCGGAATAGTGTAGTAGAAGGGGATGCTGCATTATTAAACTATTATCTATGATTTTTAAATGTAGATTAATTCCATATTTTAGCACTGATTTTATTCTGTTCTCAAAAATAGGAATTTATTGCCTTGTTGAATCAAAAGTTAATTTTGTCGTTAGTTAATTGTTATAGAACTTATCGTTATTTATCATAGCAGATTTGAACCTAATGTAGCTCTAAAGGGGGATACTCAAATACCTGATAATCTGATACCTCAAACTCGCAAAAAAAATCCATTTTTTTTCATTTTTAAAAAATAATGTTTGGATATTTTGCAACATTTTAGAAGAAACCGCTTTACAAAAAAAGCATTAGTTTTTGAGTTATGAACCAATAAATGTAAACTTTAAACGCTCATATCTCTGCTAGCGTTTTTTTTAATTTTAAGAAAAATGCTAAGGCTTTTTTAATATTAAAAGTACATTAATATTTTTTCTTTCCGAGACAAGTGATTATATTTTAAACAGAAGTATGCATTTGTATTTTTGATATCTGTCACACAAATTTTTTTAAAAAAATCCGATAAAAAGAAATTTCCTTTTTTTCCCGTTTTTTTTTTTTTTTTTGGCAATATTGCTACAAATATTTTTTTTTAAAGTTGCTCATTTTAATCGAAATATAAGTGCTTACTTTGGTTTGAATTATCTTATATGAAAGTACAAAAATAAAAATAAAAATGTCTGAGGTATCGGACCCCATCACTAACTGTCCCTTCAACAGTATTTGCTGAATTTTGATCGCAATTTTTTAAAAATAATTTTAACCTATTATTTAAAAACTGTATATATATATATATATAGTATATTATATATATATATATATATATTATATATATATATATATATATATATATATAAATATATATATATATATATATATATATATATAATATATATATATATATATATATATATATATATATATATATATATATATATAATACATTTAGTAATCAAAGTTTTAAATAAAGTTTCTGTTACTATTAATGCAAGTTATAATGTTTTATTTGTATTGAAAAAATTGATTATGAAATTTCACAAATTGAAACTTTGTGATATAATTTGAAAATTTGTTTTCTTATTTCATCATTAAAGCAAACGAACATACAAGCAATGAATAGCAGCAAAATAATCTAATAATGTCTAATTATAAGCTATCTCTGCCGTTTACTATTGTAATGCTCTGAAAAGTAAGACTTTTCCTCAAGTTTCTTATCATCAAGCCATTAGTCTAGATACTGCAATTTACCTGCCCACGGCGGATCCATTAGCTCCTCAAACGATGATTTCCGACTTTCTCTAATACTGATAGCAATTCCAGTATTTCCAATACTGATAGCATTCCAGTAGAATGTTTCCAGTTCATTCACTGTTATATTGCATATTGTATTGTTTCTACAACATAATGACTATTTTGAAATTATAAGTTCTGAGATTTGAAATTGTTATATTCATCATCGTTTAGAAAATCGCGCATTCTTTTTGGGAGAAATTTTAAAAAATTGCGAAAACGGTTAAAGGCCAAATAAAGAAATTATTTGGTAAGTCAATTATGAAACAGAGAAAATTATTCTATTTCGAGTACGGAGAGAAGGATAGATGATTTGAAACTCATGTATAAATAAATCGGAGCTCTTTGCGGTTGCTAAAGTATGACGTGATTTAATTTTGACAAGAAAACCTAAGCCAATTGGGTACTCTGGGGAGCTTTTACGTGCTAGATAATCATATGACGTCTGTGTCCTCGCTTTTCCCATACAGAAAATCCGAAGACTCTTCCGGGTCTGGAAGCCGCAAACTTAATGGCTTATGAGGATGATACGTAATACCTCCCAGCCACTGATACGCTTATTTCATAGACATAGATCAATCCATCTAGTGATATTTCGGATCAATGAACAGTAGGTACAATACTGTCGTTGTTAAAAAAAAAAAGACAAGATCTGCAAGAAATGAATTTTAGAATATAAAGAAAACTATTTTTATTAAAAGAAGGAGATATAAAAGTTGATATTAACATTCTAATGTAGTTGCGCTTACTGACTTTCAAAACGAGATATATTTTCGATATCTGTGTGCATTAATGCTAATAACTCAACAACTCCAACATTACGTATAAGGTCTTCTTTTTTGTAGCGACTGAGTAGTCTTACAGCATTTACTACGAAATGTTCAGTATGCAAAGCAATATCTGTTGACATGTGGCGCGGATGAAATATGATCAAGTCAATATGCGAACCACAACAACACATTGAGCAGAAACTGTATACCAACTATGTATCATGAATATGGTATTTTTATGTATTCTGGGTCTTTTTTTTTCTTTCTGGGAATGCGAATTTCATAGGTGAAATACAAAACAAGGTTTCTATTTAAAAACCGTTATTTTGCTAGTCGGTTTTATTTAAAAATGCTTTCCATTTATTACTTTCAATTACCTAATACCAAATAGATTTTAAGGAAAAAAATTGCGATGTGGTCGAAAATCCAATTTGTTGGAGGGTGATGATTCCTAAAAAGTGTTTTTCGAAGATTGGTCCATCTATTTGTATGTCTGAAACCACTCTCGCTCCACAATTAAGGATAAAAGAGCTATGGTCTTCAAATTTACGAGTTCATAATAAATGTCGGATGTCTTGGAGCTAGCTGCCATAAAATTATTTGGTTTTTAAGGTATTGCTGAAGAAATACAAAAAAAGCTGCCGAATTTAAATTAGGTATACGTGTTCCCAGTGCCTGTTGGATGTCAAAATAAATTTTTATCGAAAATTGTAATAATCAAATGGAGCTATCATAGAACTTTTGAGTTTTAAAGTTATTGAAATTAATAATTGATTATAAATTTATTGAATAATAACGAACTAATTATTAAGTTATTTTCAAAACAAAAAGATCTCGTGACATTATTATTAAAATGAATAACTTAAAAGCAAACATTATATTTTTCTCGATTGCCCCCAACAATTTTGAGCATACTAAAAATATATGAAAAACAATGATAATAAATGAAAAAAAAAAACACTTATAAGCAACAAATTAAAATTATTGTAGAATTTGAATAGTTTTGATAATTTTTTCTTCGATATTTGGGACATTTTATTTAAAGTTAAGGGAACATCTATATAAAAGAGACGACTTGTGTTATCGGGTAAAATAACTAGGAAATAACTCTTTCTTTTCATCCTTATCTCTCTCTGTCTCTCTTAAAACTAGTCTTCACCGAACTTCGGATCTTTGAAAAAGGTGTGGGACTACGTGATTTCCATATCGCCTTACACTCCGGTTAGGTTAGGTTAGAATTATCGTCGCACTAGAGCTACACGAGGGCTATTGGCGACGGGCGTCGTATTTTAGAACCACAGTCAGGGTGACGAGCCAACACCTGAATAGGCACCCAACGCAACCGTTAAGGGCGACATCGTACGCAGCGTTAGGACTTTGAAGGATATTTAACGTGCACTCCCTTACACGGGGTATTATTCGTCGGACATTTTTGGCTGCACGGGCCGTTTATAGGTCGGCAGCTATTTTGGCGATGCCCGGACCCGAACATGGGACCTTCCGCATGCTAAGCGAGTGCTTAACCGACTGGGCTCCCCAGCCCCTCCTTACACTCCGGAGATTCGATAAGGATCCACACGGCGAGAGATTCGGTCTTGAATTTTTATTCGCATCGTTTGGCTCCTTTCTTTACTGATCACATCGCTAAGAACTTTTGAATTTGCCGGCTCTGGTGTCGACCTCGTCACTTGACCAGGGTTCTAAGTTACGAGGCGTTATAGACTGTGTTAAAGCTTCTGAATTATGCTAGCAACAGGCAAATGGAAACGATTACATTGCCATTAACATTACTTTTTAATTTGGTAGAAAAAATTAAGTTAGATTAAATTTCGTCTCACTAGAGCTATGTGACGGCGATTGGCGACTGTCGCTGATATTTAGAATAACAGTCAAGAGAATAACCAAAACCTAAGTGGGCAACAAATGTATATTATAAGGGCAACATCACATTAAGGACTTTGTAAAATATTTAACGTGAACTATCTCTACACGTGGTAATTATACGTATCGGTTTTGGCTGCACATCCGTTTATTGGTTCGTAGTTATTTTGGCAGTGTCCCGGTCACGAACCTTGAAACTTTCGGATGAAATTTCGGGGACTTACCGAATAGGTTCCTTATCTTCTGAGTGTAAACTGAGTTTGAAATGATTTGGAGAAATTACTTCGTTTCAAATATTTATTTATAATAAAAATAACTTTATTAATATCGTCAGGAAAATATCTGAATAAATATTAAAACAAATCATATCAGCATCTTAGTGGAACATTCCCGTTCAAGCTGTCTAGAAATTTAAATAAAATAAGTTTTAACAAGGATTTATGCTATCAATTCACTATCAACAAATATATATTGAATTCGTTTTGATGGATATCATATTTGGGATTTTGAAATTTTGCATTTTGTTCGTAATACCTTTTCAAAAAACAACTACAGTACGATCTGCTTTTCTGGGATTGAGTTTTTTTAGGTTTTATTGCATAAAACAAGAACCGATATAATTTTGTTATTTTCAATCGAACTAAATAGGATATTTCTCAAAAACAAATTATAAAACGATGTATATTTTAGGATATTTGGGATATTTTCAAATCTCACAATGTAGTGTTCACACGAATAACATTCATAATATATATTAAAATAAATAATAGTAGGCCGAAACTAAACTTAAAGAATTTACAAGTCGTTTATCATCTAAGAAATCCATCAATTCAAAAAATTCCTAAGCGATATTCAGGAATTTTCCTTGATCGTACTTCTCTGTAAGCCCGGCTCAAAAATCCTATACTTTTGGGTAAGAGCCTGAATTGCTATCGAAGTTTGATTGATTTTCTTGAAAACGTATAAAAAGTAACATAAAAGGATTTTATTGTAAAACTAACTGTATTTCGGGTCTCTCGTCTATATCAATTTAATTCTCAGAGAAGATATTTTCTCTCTGTAATGTTTGTTCTAAAAAATTTCTTTTTGTGGTTTCGATTTGTCTTTAATTGCTTTGATAAAGCGCTTAGATTATGGCAAGTAAATATTAATTATTATTAGTTTATCCAAAATTTAAAATGATTTTATGTTTCAAACTATTAAGAATAAGTATGGCAATTTTTAAATAAAATATTACTTTTTTAAATTACTTATAGGTGTGAAAAACAAATATTTTTTCAAACTTTATATTTATGCGAATGAAATAGTTTTTGCAATAATTTATTATCAGAAAAATCTATTAAATTTTTTTATGGAGTTTTATCAAAGAAAAAAATTCATTTCAGTTAATTAAACGTTGAATGCATTAGCAATTTATCGTGAGAGTTCAGAACATAAAAGTTATTTCATTAAAAAGTTAAATTTTTATATATATATTTTTAATTATCTATCACCTGTGTTCTTCGTCCCTGTGTAGTGGGAAGACTGATAGTAAATTATGTCATCAAGAAGGCGGTAAAGAAAATAATAAAGAAAACATAATTTCCTTTGAATCCATCTTTTTTTTTTTTTAGTTAGACGGAATTTTATTCAATTATTTTAATATTTTAAGTAATAGAGGAACACTGGAACTTAAAACTCGTTTATAAGTAAAATTACTAAAAAAAAGAAAAGAATATAGAAATTATTGATATAAATTGAACCAAATTCCTGCATAATACACCTTCCATACTTCAAACAGAATAGTGTATGACTGTAATATTTGGGAACAAAATGATTAAAAAATAGACTAGAGGTAGTAAAATAGTGCAAGAGGCTTAAAACGTACATTATTCAGAATGCCGACCCAAAGAATTTAGTTATATTTATCTTCGTCGCAGAACAAACAACGTTTTTTTAAAGTTTATTAACCTTCCAAATACGCTCTAGTTTAGAAACTGTTCGATTATTGAATAACTTTGAACCGAACATATTCATAATATATTGTCTTCTGTTAAGAGTGAAAAGTGTGTAGGCGTTAAAATGTGTTCTATGTATCGGGATGGTGGAAGTTTTAAAACACGCAAGCTTCAATATGTTTCAAATGAAAGTCGATGTTACATTGCTATTGTTTCGTTTTAATTAGCTTCGCATTTAAAAGCGAGCCAGGTGTCGGTATTGATTCGTAGAAGTCGTCTGAATGGCGACAGAATGTAAGTTTTGAAATTGCGACAGAAATTCGATAGTTTTATCATGCTTTGATGACGGTTGTTTTGAATTTTAGAAAACTTTGAATTGTTCGTTGCATAAGATTGTGTTTGACAAATAGAATTTTGTATGGATGAAATAGCAGAATTGATGCAAACAAACAATTTTGCGTATTTAAAATACATACAACTAATAAAATAGCAAAAATATTGTTTTGAGGTTACACTTTAAAATGAAAAATTCATTATGGGACTAGAAATTCCTTTGTTTTTATTTAAATATATCGTTTTACATACTCTAATTTTAGATTTGCCACTGGTCAGCGTTCAAAATCTGAAGGTCAATTTTCAAGTTGCTCTAGTTCAATCACATTGCAATAATAAAAAGCCTAGCATAATTCCTTATATAACCAAACTTATAAAATAGTGTTTAAAGTGCCTAAGTTTATTTCTCCTTCTGTAAGACGCAAACGCATGAAACCTTCAAGGAACGGTCAATTTTTCCAAGAGAGAATTTAATGTAATACGAGAGAACTTGCGCTACTGAGACAAGCATGGAAACAAGTGTTTCACACCTCAGTTGTTGTTTTTTACTTAACTTTGATATTAGAGGTAGTACAAATTAGACTACTTGTAGACTGCATCTGCATCAGCAACCCCCAGTCTACCAAAAGGAACACTACAAAGTGGGTAGCGTTCAGAATTTTTCCCGAATTACAAAGAGTACACACAGGAGGCGAAACAATGTTGAACCTTAAAATATGGGCACGCAGACAGTCGTGACCAGTCAAAAGTCTGAAAATGGCCGTTGAAGGTGAACGGGGGGGGGGAGAGGGGGGCGTCAGGAACACAACGCGAGAAATACTAATTAACATTATTTTATAACACCTTGAATAGCCAAGAATGGTTATTAGATCATTAAGTTTAACTTGTATCGCTACACAAAGCTAGTGTCCTATTTGCCTTCAGGAATTAGAAGATTTGGGCATCGATTAATAAACTTTCGTAAACATTTTAAATCGTACTTTTCATATTTATGGCAAAAATATTCATTTACAACATCGTAAACAGTTTGGAATGGTTATTAGGTCATTAAGTTTAACTTATATCGCTACACAAAGCTTTTCTTTTTCCTTCAGGAATTAGCGGATTTTTGGCACCGGCAATCGTTGTGGAATCCACACGACTTCCCCTGTCTTATCACCCGCTAATCCTTCTAAAACGTGACACACCCACTCGTTCCAAGCTGTTATCAACAAAACGAACCGCGTTCAAGGAACTGTCGCGAGTGCCAACAAGTTTTTGACACAGAGTAAAAGAAAAGATTAAAAGCAACAGAAGAGGGTGGAACACAACTAAGGACCCATTGCTTCTGTTTAAATTGATACAATATAATCGTTTTTCAACGAAAAAACAACTCTAGAATAGCCGATTATATATGAAGAGTACACGGGAAAAACCGATTGATTTTGCAGAGAAGTTTCCATAGCAGGCCACTTTGGCGATGATAGCGAGTGATCACCTAAACTTGTGTAAGGGAACCAGTTCCTACCACAGATATCATAGTTAAAGTAGTACAGTGGCAGATCACGTGACCTCCAGTGCTAACGACGGGACGCGCAAGGAGCTCCCAGAAGAGCCCCAATAACGTCAGTGTTGTAGGTCACGTGATCTGCCACGCTAATACTTTAACTACGTTCTCTGTGGTTCCTAGCTACCAAGATTCAGGCGATTGGCGATCCCAACGCTTGGACCAAGCGAAGAAGAAAGGGGGAAACCGGTTTTCTGCCGCCAAGCAGACAATTGCGGGCGTCCGCCTAATAAATCAATCGGTTATTCCCGTGTACTCTTCATATTTCTTATAACATTTAATTTTGTTGTTGTCGGGTGCTCAAAGTCTAAAGCCAATGAATGCTGCTACACACCTCTTGCCTTCCAGGCTACTTCACGACAACAACAACATTTAATCAAACATATTTTAAACTTCCAACATACACACTGAGTGTACTTTTTTGTATGTACTAACCAGTCGACATAAGCAACTAATTTGGACGCTCAGATTAAAATTAATATCAACTATCACGTATACCGAAATTTTATTTTGCTAAGAGTAATTACGGCAATGTGTATTTAAGAAGCTATTTAATTTGCATTAATATCCAATATGAATTGTTTAGGTTTAACTTATTAAAATATTTTTGAACTTACATAAAATATTTTAATAGCAAATTTAAGTATTTCAAATTTATAGATTCAGTGAAATAAAATAATAAATATGCTTTAGTTAAGATATAGTCCGACCACGATAGCTTGGCAAACAAAATATTTTGATTGTAGACCAGTCCACTTCGAAAAAAGGTAAGGAAGGTTTTGGGCAAGAGTTACTATGTTTGGCGATTCATTGCTTTTGGGCGCATATTTCTTAAAGGTTTCGAGACAGACTATCAATCGAAGGGTACACTCTTAAAACAAAAGAGTGAAATCCACTCCAGTAGGATAAGTGTATTTTCGACACTGGAAAGGAGTGAGTATTTACTCAGACTGAGTTAAAATCACTCGTTTGGAGTGATCCTATCGGAGGTTTAACACACAAGGGATCCACTAATCTAGGAGAAGTGCATTTTCTAGACCGGAGGAGTGAAATTAACTCAGTCTGAGTTAAAATCACTCGTTCGTTTTAAGAGTGTAGATCGAACTTACATCGGGATCCCATTAATATTTAAGTTATAGCGTCCCCCGGTGTAATTCCTAGTCACAGTCATATTTTAAGTTTTAAAACCCTTCATCAAAATGAAGAAAAATCATAGAAGTATACTGGGAAATATACTCAGTGGAACTTATAAATTAACTACGAGTTTGTTTATTAATTTTGAACTTTTTTTAGCAATGGTTAATTATATTTCTGTAAAATAATAATAGATTTATTTATTTCACGATTCAAAATATCAAAGAAATAAACGTGTAATTGTTGACCG
The DNA here is from genome assembly GCA_023701765.1 of Hylyphantes graminicola. Lineage (NCBI taxonomy): Eukaryota > Metazoa > Arthropoda > Arachnida > Araneae > Linyphiidae > Hylyphantes > Hylyphantes graminicola. The sequence goes on along the minus strand of CM043115.1, from coordinate 10,745,059 downwards.
CTACCAGCAATCAACAACAATCCTCTTTAGCCGATAACTGATGTGCAGTTCTAGTGAGATACATTATTTACAATCGCACTGCACCAACAAACCCTATTCTCGCCAAACGCCTTGAGCCGGCAACCCATCCTCCTTCGGCTTAAAACCTCAATTCAAAGTGGAATCTTCCACAATAAAAATATTTTGATTGCCAAGTTATCGTGGTCGGACTATCTTTCTCAAAAGGATTCTGATTGATTTTAAATACGTAGTAATTTTTAAATTACATGGACATATTGGATGCATGTAAAAACACCTCAATGTATACTTACTCAAAACAGAGCCTACTTTTGTTTGAAGAATTAAATATCCAGTAATATTTCTCCCCTACAATCTGCGGCTTACTGTTTTCCTGTTTCGTTTTGAAGCACGATTAAAGAACTTTTTCGATTGCTACCAAAAATAATCAATTTTTAACATGAAATTATATTATTTATGCAATTCATTAATACGACTGAAATTGTCTTATGGCCTTAGTCATCACTGCAAAATTTGGTGTAATTTTAGTGCAGCTATAAGGAGTAACGTTACATAGCAAAACCGGGTTTAACTTCATACTGTTTAACGTTACTGCACAAATATAAAGATAGTTAGCCCACCACAAGTCTTATAAAGAAACGTTAAATAATTCCTTCTTCTGAGAATTATAATTAACTATACTTTTTACTAATACAGTATCACATTACTTGCCCTAACAACACGACTGTGAAGGATTAAATTTGTGTTTTTTTTATTGTTTATCGTCATCATGTACTTAAGGTAGGCGAATAGCCAAAATTCTAAAATTTTTACTATTACTTTAATCTTTTCCAAATTTGGCAGAGTGATTTCAAATATATTGAGCAATGTTTTTTAGGCAGTTTTTTTATTTAAATATCGTGGATTTAATTAAAATTGTGTTTTTTGCCTAAAAAAAGGGGTTTACGCCAACACTTCTAGTATAAAAAGTTTTACATTAATTTACCTGAATTTCTTTACAGATGCTATTTCAATTTATATCTGTGCTATAAGCCTCTAACATCTGATGCAAACATAATAGTTTTTTTAAATGTTCAAGCGTAAGTTAATCGAAAAAAAGTTTTTTTTAAGTTAAATTCATGGCATTTTTCTTATTAAGGTAGGCGAATACCCAAAATTTCCCAAACATCTAAAATTTTTACTATTGCTTTAGTCTTTTCCAAATTTGGCATAGTGATTTCAAATATAGTGAATAATACTATTTAGGCTTTTGTTTTTATTTAAATATAATTTATTTATTTTAAACGGTGTTTTTCTACTAAAAAAGAGGTTTACGCCAACAAGTCTACCACATTGAACACTGTAAAAATTTTCCTTAACTTTCCGTATTTTTACCAGGAACCTTCCTGGCTTTTTCAAGTATTCATCGCTTCGTGATAAGTTCCTGGGATTTTCAGGTTTTCCCTTTCAAATCTGGCAATGATTGCTATGAACCGCCGCCTCGCTCAAAATCAGTTGTTTTGTAACGTTGTTGGTATAACAAAGTTCATGTAATCGCCATCCCAGTGGTCCGTGGCCGAGTGGTTATAGGCATCCGCCTCAGTATTCAGCGTACTCAAGACTGCGTGGGTTCGAATCCCACCTGCTGCCAGTCATCCTATAAATCGGATAACTGTACTGGGGAAGAGTCGGTTCCAGGCATTTTTTTTAGAAAGGTTCCTGGTATTTTCCAGAAAGGTTCCAGTTATTTTCCAGAAAAAATACTGGTTCTAAGGGGGATTGTTTCTATGTTTTTGGGAAAGGTTACTGATATATTCCAGGAACATTACTGGTAAAAATTGGGCAGCTCAGCTGCCCATTATTTCCCAGTAACGTTCCTGAATTTTTTTTACAGTGAATTTTCATCCTATGAACATTTATTATGTGTTAAATTCTTCGTTTTGAACTGATACATGCAATGACCCTCTAGAGTTGCATACAAATTGCAAGAAAAGAAGTTATTAAGAAAAATGTTATAAATTAACCACAAAAAAAGGATTTTTTTCGATTAACTTACACTTGGACATTCAAAAAAAAAAATGTCTACTTTCACCAGATGTTAGAGGTTCATGGCACAGATATATATTAAAATATCATCTGTGAAAAATTTCAGGTAAATTACTGTAAAACTTTTTATGCTAGAAGTGTTGGCGTAACCCCCTTTTTTTAGTTGAAAAACACCGTTTAAAATAAATCAACTATATTTAAATAAAAAAAATTGCCCACAAAGCATTGTTCATTTTGTTTGAAATCACTATGCCAAATTTGGAAAAGATTAAAGTAATAGTAAAATTTTTAGAATTTTGGGTATTCGCCTACCTTAACTCCTTTTCTTGTAATTTGCATGTAACTCTAGAAGGTCATTGCATGTATCTGTTCAAAACGGAGAATTTAACATTTAATTAATGTTAATAGGAGGAAAATTCAATGTGCTAGACTTGTTAGCTTAAACACCCTTTTTTTTTAGTAAAAAAACACCGTTTAAAATAAATAAATTATATTTAAATTTTAAAAAAATGCCTAAATAGCATTGCTCATTATATTTGAAATCACTATGCCAAATTTGGAAAAGATTAAAGTAATAGTAAAAATTTTAGAATTTTGAGGAATTTTGGGTATTCGCCTACCTTTAATATTTCTTTAAGACTTCTTAAATTGTTAAACCTTTTTAACTGACATCAACAAAGCAAAATGCATTCCGTGGATTGCCACGCGTGCCAACAACTGTTACGGTTTGGAAGCAACAAAAAACCAAGATGGCGACCGTATCTGTCATTTCCCGCGCTCGACAACTTGCAAACAACGCAATTTTCGTATTCTGTCGGGATAGAAAAACTTGGCATGGAACATTCGGAAATGGAGCTCAGAAGTTACGCTAAATTATGTTTTAAGAAGAGAGACACTTTAAAAGATAAGGAATTTACTTTTTATTTCCCCTTGATATCTTTTTAGAATACATCGCACTCGATCCTGGTATCCTTTAGTTACAAAGTTAAAAAATTTTGGTGTAAATTGCACCGGAAACCTGAAACATTCTAGCTGCCATCACTATTTGGGGAGGGAGGTCACCAATATTTTGCGGTAAAATCATATCTTTGATAGATTTTACCGCAAAAGAAGAGAGACACTTTAAAAGATAAGGAATTTACTTTTTTTATTTCCCCTTGGTAATTTTTTAGAATACATCGCACTCGATCTTGATATCCTTTAGTTACAATGTTAAAAAATTTTGGTGTAAATTGTACCGGAAATCTGAAACATTCAAGCTGCCACCACTATTTGGGGAAGGAGTTCACCAATATTTTGTCGTAAAATCATATATTTGATACACAGATATAGGGGTAAACATGCAACGCACTAAATAGTGGTGTTAGCTGGAAAGTTTCAGAATAAAGGCGTAATACAGCTCTAAATTTTTTTAACACTGTACAAAAACACAGCTTTACCCAATACTCAAAGCATGAATGGTCGATTTTGCTTATAATCCTTGTTATTGTACAACATTTGTGAAAGAACAATGTCTTGAAATCTTGTGTAAGGTTACACGGCTTATTGTGAAAGATTTCTTACAAAAATTAAGTATAGTAACTCGACACTTGAAAATTAATAATTTTAATAAAACTGTTTAAAATGTCTAAGTAATGATTTTCCATATTTTTCTCAAGCTGTTAACACAAGAAAAAACTATTTTTAAGACAGTTTATATATTTGCAAGGTACATCGTTCAATTGCACTACATCTTTAAAAAGAGTATCTATCGTATCTTCCGTGTATTTGTACAGCAACGTTCAAAAAACAATTCTTAGTCTTCAGTAACTGAAAATATTTTTAAATAGTTTCATGTGTGTCTTACAATGTATTTCGAAAAACCCCGCTTTCATTTCTGAAAGATTTTCGATTCAAGTAAACACGACAACTGCTTATAAAATACTTATTTAAAATGAAATGTTTAGAGAAAAGTTCCAAAAATTTACAGAACATTTCAAATGCTTTACGTAAAACGGGATGTAACTGAAGTGAAATCATAACGGCTGTTGCTGTTAGGAAAGGAAGTCGTCTTGAATAATTAGAAATTTACCATAGTTTCTTATCTTTAAAAGAGATGAATTCTTTAAAACCATCAGAAAAAATGTATAATATTCTCTTTGTGAAAAACCTACCACCCTATTATACAAAATAAGTTTTGCTAAGGCATGGCATGGCATGGTACTTATGTATTCCAGCTTGTTTGCTTGTTTAGACAACCGCTTATAAGCTTTCGTCAAGTGGTACAGACACAGAAAGAATTTCTACAGTCACAAAGAAATGAATAACACATAGACAAATAACAACATTTATTAACAGTCACAAATATCCATGCCTGACCGGGATTCGAACCCGACCCCAGCAGCTCCAAAGGCTAGAGTCCTAACGATTGAGCCACTGGGGCGGCTAGTTTTGCTAATTTCCTACACTGTGAAAAAGTCCAACATCAACCTACGATGTTCTCTGAAGATCACCTCAGGATATATATTATTAGGATAAAAATAATAATATAGTAACTGAAGCATACTATTCTCGTTGTTTTCAAAACTCGATTAAAAATGCAATTTATTAATCGAATTTTGACAGATGTGTATGTTATAACGTTGGAGTTGATTGAGGAAGTGCAAATGTTTCTGAAATTTCTTTTTTATAGATTATAGTTTTCAGTTAATATAAATAAGACAAATAAATGGTATAGTTAAACTTCTTGACGGAATTATTGGAAATAGTTTATTAGCACTTTGAATGTCTGAAAAATTATTCCGGTAAATTTGCATGTCAAAAAAATGCTAATTCAATGACAGGTAGTTTTAAACAATCACAAATTATCATAACTAGATGCATAATAAATATTTTATTGAGGAAATTAATATTTATGCATTATAAATAATTTAAGTTTAAAATAATTTCACAAGTAATCTTACTACTTTATCTTAAGTACTACATAATGTACTATTTTTTTTCTATTTAAGGGATATCAAAAAATTGTATCTTATTATATTAAAATAACCTCAAAACGTTTTATACTAAGCAATAACTTCAATATCAAATTTCATTATTTCATAAATAATTCATTAGGTTTAAATTTATTAATAATTAAAAAACATTTCCGAAGACAAAAAAAATCATACGATATTTCATTTTCTGTCAACTAAACAAACTCAAAATAAAATGTTACATTATTTTTTCACTTGCAATAATTGCATTAAATTAAAAAGAAACTTTTTTGTCAAAACTTTTAATTTGAGAAATACAACCCAACATTCATTCAGTTAAATTAAAAAATAGTTTTTCATAAAATAAAAGGGTTTTACTACGAAACCCACTTAATGAAGATGGTAATTCCATTTACGTTTTAAACCAAAACCTTTCAACTTCTTGAAAGAAAAAGCCTTACCAATTTTATTTCCAGGAGAAGTGACGTAAGGCTTAATCACTTTTTTGTAAATAGGAAAATATGCCTAAACTCTCTGTATATTTTATATCACAGAAAATCATTTTTATTAAAAAAACACAAAACATTGCATTTTAATCGAGTTTTGAAAACGGTTTGATTGGTTGGTTGGTATACACATATTTTCAGGCTTGTGTGCTTTCTCAGAGAGCCGCTTATAAACTTTCGTCAAGTAAGACAGTCACAACACACACTCACACGCACACACACACATACGTGACAGATGCTGCCATCTATCACTCTACCTCCACAATTTAGACATGTCCCTGAAGTTAATAACCGACCTTTTCACCTTTTAAATTTGTTATAAACAATCAAAATCTCTTGTATATTCTAAAGGTCTGGATTCAAATCCAACAGGATTTTTTTCCCTCTGAACTGAAAGAAAATATACAATGTTAACTCAAAGTTAAAATTCGCTGAAATTCTCAGACCAAAAGGAAATGTTAAAAATCTTTTGTTTTTTCACGAAGTTTTTTGCACGGGATATACTTTTTAATGCACAGCTTTTCTGCACTATAGAGATAGAAAAACCGTGCTCTATCGCCCCCTATCTAAACGTAATGGTGAAACCAGAGTGAATTTTGTGCCGAAGCATCACCTAAACCTGACGGCGATTGGCATTGACTAAATTAAAAAAAAAATCATGATTGTTGAGTTGATTCTATTTGATAGCTGCAAATATTTCGAATTTCCTCTTGTGAGTGTCAAAAATAAGATTATTAAGTTACCGAAGATTTGCATAGTTGTTTATTGACAATTTGGGAATGATTGATTTTATATTCATCGTTAAGCCTAACCAATCATAAAATGTCATTTAAAATTGAGTCTGACATTAAAATTATTTCACTGAATAGAAATAGAACTACCCAAAAAACGATCCTGATTCATAAATCATAAAAGTATAATCCACGTCTACAAAAAATTACAAAGAGCCACCAGCTCCAAGAAAACAGCTGTTAAAAAAAACGCAATTTTAGTACTGTCATTTTCTACGGAACTGGCCGCCATGTTTAGGTGTTCAAAGGAAACAGATTTTGACACTTCGTTTCCTTTCTAGATAGTGTGCCAAAGCGCACGGTTTTTCTATCTCTATGTTCTGCAGAAGGTCAAAAACGAAATAGAAAAAAAAAAGCGTTTTAGGTATACACTACTTGTGATGTTCTGGTAATATGTAATATGAACGCCTTGGAACATCATTAAGTGTAGCTTTTTTTGCAAAGCATTTCAATGTATAAAACTCCCCCCCCCCCCCCCGAACATTTTAACCACTGCTGTTACGTCACTCTTGAGAGCAACAATAAAATCCCTTTTAAACAAAGCTTAGAGACACAGGATACTTTTAAAGCCCATTTGCCGTGAATTATCGTTTGGAAAAAGTTCATGACACACATATAAATAAAGCACCAAATAAAAGTTTTCTGTGTTCCTTTTAATTGCTCTTAAGAAAGTTAGCATTAAAAATTTAAATTCTTTTATACTATATGATCAAAATTTTATATTAATTGATCAATAATTTTTATATGTGTTCAAAATATTTTATAGTGCATTTTCTATAAAATAGTTTAATTTGAACTTTTAACATTGTATGTGATGTATGAAAAAAGTTTAATTTTTCAATATTGCTACAATCGTCTCAGATTTTTTGTATAACATATTTAAATTAAAATATTTTATTAATTTTTAAAATATATATTTTTTATGTTCTTTTTTTGAGTTGGTAAAATGTTTATTATTAAAAAAAATGATTAAAAAAGATCTCAAAATACTGTAATTTAAATTTGTAAAAAAATCCCAATTCTGATAAGCTTTAATCGAGTGTCAAAAAACTCAAGCAACAACACAATTTAGCATAGCATAATAGCAAGAACGATAGTTAAACATTCGTTAAAATTAACTTTAATTTAAGAACTTCTTCAGAAAACGAAATTTGGAAGGCATTAATGGACTTATCCGACTATAATTCAATTTACAATTTCCATTTTGGTTAGTATATTTAAAAATAGGTTGGGTGTAATTTTACATTATGTTTTGACTTAAAGGGACGTTAAGAGAGCTTAAAATTTAGCAGAAAAATTGCACTAAAATATATAGAGGAAAAATACATTGATTACTACCGTTAACCTAAAACAGAAAATGTGTGCCGCCCCGGTGGCTGAATGGTTAGTGTACTAGCCATTGGAGCTGCTAGGGTTGGGTTCGAATCCCGGTCAGGCATGGATGTTTGTGACTGTCAATAAATGTTGTTATTTGTCTATGTGTTATTCATTTCTTTGTAACTGTAAAAATTCCTTTTGGGTATGTCCTACTTGACGAAAGCTTATAAGCGGTTCTCTGAAAAGGCACACAAGCTGGAATATATATGTATCATACCATACCAGAAAATGTGTTCTTGTTAGATCTCTAAATGCATTTTAGCTAAATGCATTCCAACACACACCAAATATCGGTACACTCTTAAAACAAAAGAGTGAAATCCACTCATATAGGAGAAGTGCATTTTCGACACTGGAAATTAGTGAAAATTAACTCAGACTGAGTTAAAAACATCCGTTTGGAGTGATCCTGTCGGAGTTTTAACTAAACAAAAGAGTAAAATGCACTCCAATAGGATAAGTGCATTTTCGACACTGAAAAGAGTGAAAATTAACTCGAACTGAGTTAAATTCACTCGTTTGTTTTAAGAGTGTATATACTAAGAGTGTATATACTATATTAATGAAACCGAAAGTGATTTGTCACATGCTTTTCTATTTTGCGAAGAGTTAAAAATAGACATTGTCGCCAATTATTTGAAAATTAAAATATTATTTAAGTTCAATGCTATCAATACAATTGAAATAATATCAAATTTAGTACTTTCATATAAAAATTTTCTGTAACGTGAAAAGGTTGTATCATAATAATAGATTGCAGAAACTCATTTGTTTAAATTTATGTCTAAAATGTCCCATTAATATAAACATTGTTTTAATGCATTTTTAGGATAGTAGAAATGAGTAATTTACTGAAAATATTTTCTACGATTTTATGGAAGATTTTTTAGATAGAAAATGTAAAAGTTTTCAATGAAAACTAACCTTAAATTTAGATCTCTGTAACTATATATTTATAATCTTTATTTATATATCGACAAAGGAGCTTTTATAGCACGAAATAATAACTGTTTGTAAGTGTCTTGTTACCTAATTGATACGAGATGTGTGTTTTTAATTGCTGAAGCTTATTTTAGTATTCTGGTGTATATCAGCGTTCATCTTTTTTCGTGAATGTGTGAAGAATTTCATTTATCATGGTTTAAAGTATGGTAGTGTTTAAATTGACACTGTGCCATGTTAGATATCAGTAAAAAGTTCAGTTGCGATCCAACTCAGGTGTCGAGGCCCATCGTCGATGGTCCTAGTGAAACTCCAGTGATAATTTAATTTCATACGAATCAAAGCATAAGACTTTTTTACTTGATATTTCTTTTAAAATAAGCCTCTTGATTCAAAAATGAATCGAATTTAGCAAAAAAAATAGTCAAATCTAAAAAAAAAGTAATATTTTCCATCCGTATATAAAAATTGTATGATTTCGAGAGCTTAATAAATGTGTGTAAAATTTTTCACATTTAATTAGAATTTTAACATCATTAATTTGAAAACAAGATTTTTTTATATAAAAACACTAACTTTAACTAGGTTTATTATTATTTTTTAGGCACCATAACGAGCTAAACGTAAAAAAATTCCAAAATAATTGAACCTCACCACCGTTATATGAACCTGTCCAAAATCTCATTACGACACCATTGCACAGTCAACAACCCAAACGCAGCTCATTTCATCTCAGCAATCCTTCGAAGCATCAAAGTATTTGCGAAAGAAGCAAATCCCTAAGCAGTTTTTGACAAGGAAATTCACCCACCCACGTAGGCATTTTCATTTTGGTGAGTACTTTTCAAAAGAAATAATAGCTTCGAAAATATCTTTTTAATATCCTTTCCATCAATTGACTCCAATGACAGTTTTCAAAACAAATTTTTCTATTAGTAACATAAAGAAATACCATTTACTTTCCTCCTTTTATTGTTATTGGTCATGGATTGTTAGTTACCTCAATAAAGGATTGCAAAGAAATAAACTTTTAAGTTATTTTATCAAGGGCGAATTAGTTCAAATGACCGCTGTCTCCAACCAAAGTGCCTCTAATTTAATCCACTGAAAAAAATTCTAATCCACAGATCTCCAGTTGTATTGAATATTTTTACAAAGGTGTTTCTGTGTATGATAAAAGCAACTGACTAAAGGGTTTCTATAATCCCACTTTTGAAATTGTGGGTGGTTATTTATCGATTTTTTTTAAAATTTTCAGTGAATATTTTTGCAAAAATTACTCCAACTTATTTTTTTTACACGTTGGATGCCACTGACTCCTTAGGAGTCGCGTGGTTCCGATTCACCGATAACAGCACATTCTGATGAAATTCATAGTACCATTTCGCCAACCGTTCTTATGAGTTCAAGTTCGTTTGTAACTTTTGAAACCGATCCTTCTGTGCTTGGAATAATACTTGGTGATTTGAAAGAGGGCATTCTATTTAAAATTACGAGGAAATTAAATCCTTCGTCTCAAGTGTAGGGCGACTAGACACATGACATACCGCATTTCGTAAAGTGATTCAGTTTGTTATTCAACAATCTAGCTATAAAAAAATGCAAATAGTCTGTTTTATTTTTTTCCAAAAATAAGAAAAATAAAGGAAAATTTAATGATTATTTCTTATTCGAAAAGTTAATCACTGAAGCAAATAATTGGCTTTCAATGCAATTATTAGTGACAGATGATGAGTTAGCCGGTTGGAAAAGGCCATGAACATTTCCTTGTATTTTTACGACTAGGTAGCTACGTGTAGCTTTAGTTAGTGACGTTAATTCAACCTAACCTTGCTATTTTACGATCTCGAACTAAGATTTTTACTTGTTCAAAAATGAACAGTTAGTTTATTTCCATAGTAACGGACAGGTTCAAAAAAAAACAGGAGGTTTTTCTACTTCATCAGCCTCTATCGATGAAGACTCTATCGATGATTTAGTGGCAGCGAATGTGTTAAATGTATAATCAAGATATATAAGCCATTTGCATCACACTTCATCCACATAAAACATTTATTTATGTTACTAAAGTTTAATTTGTAATATGACATTTTAAATTTGAATCAATAGCAAATTTAACGCCAGTCATTACGCCAGTCAACTCAAAACAAAACTAATCTGTTTGACAAAAATAACAACTACATTTCAACCCTGTCGTTTCTATGAACACAGTGAGTTTTTTTATGCTAAGATGTCAAGCGAACGTCTAGAAAGAGACTTAGGCTCGAGACAATTGTATTTCAGTGACACTTCTGTTTATTTGGAGAGCGCTTAATGTTTTTCACGCAGTTGGTGTTATTGGAATTGCGTCGGAATTGGGTTAACGCCCTCACGTGGTTAGTAGCTAATGTGTGTTTTTTTTCAATCTAATTTATTACTTTTATTTTTTAAATGAATGAAAAAGGTTAAACGACTATTCCTTTTATAAAATAGAGGTGTTTATTATAAAATTGGACTGCTGTGGGTTCTAAACTTATTTTAAAAAAAAAAAAAATATTGTAATTTTACCAGAGGTTTGATATTATTTTCTGTAGCTTTTACATGGGATTTTTCCGTTCCGTTTTGGGGGGAGGGGTGTTAGCTCAGTTGTCAGTACGTCGTCCTCTCTTCAAGAAGGTCTACGGTTCTAAACTAGCGGCATTCTGTACACTACTACTTCGCTGTAATCAATTCTACAATAACAACTGTTGTGACACATGTGTTCTCTTCTTAAATGGCAGTCAATTTTTTTGTGTTTGTACGACTTTGCCACAGACTAACAAATGACATTTAAAACTAACCAAATGACTCAATTAAAAATAAATTACTCAGTATTAAAAAGGGCAAAACTAAAAAATGTGCTCTATCTCTTCTACTTCATATCATCTCGCAATTTTCTAATTTAAGGGTGATTTTACAAGTAAACTTTACTTCAAGTCCCAACTCGAAATCTTATCTTTTAAGTACTTTTTCCATTTGACACTCTTCACTTATTTAACAAGATATGCAATTAAAGATTTGTTTTGAAACTTTACTCTTCAGAGATTATCCCGCCAAAGTCGTAGAAAAGTATCTTAAAGTTTAACGAGCGAGTTTTACAAGGTGTTTAAACGCTTCCTTATGTAAACACGGCTTTTCCAAACTTACTGTTGGTGCAAGCAATTCTACATTTTCAAATTAAAACTTGCGATAGCCTGGTACTTCATATTACAATGTTATAGAGTTTTCAAGAATTTTGCGGTTTAAATTTAAACGAATTAGTTGGAAAAGTTTTAATGTGACTTTTAACATACTTTAAGGTAAGGATAAGACTGTTACAGTAAATAAGTTTTGATATTTGTCACGCACACAAGCTAAAATGTGGAAAATGATGAGAGATATGTTGAAAATTATTTGAAATTTCATCCATAATAACAAGTACAAGACATTGAAAATTGATAGATAAATTTGATGTATTTTTGAAGATGTTTTTCGGTCAAACGACACATCCAGTTAAATTCCTGCTCGTTACACTAAACTTCGTAGATGAACTATAAACTAACTGGATAGATACCTGAACAGTTTACTAATGAAGTTCCATAAAATTTCAACTGATTACTCGATCGTAAATATTGACTTCGTTAAAGATTTGTTTGTCAAAAGCTAGAATTGGGTAGTCGAAAGCGTTTATTAATTTAATAATCATTTTTAACATCATTAATCTTAAACATATTGTTATTTTGATAACGAATTTTGTAACATCTGGAAATTGAAATGTTTTATTTGTTTGTTTTGCATTACAACGTATCACTTTTCCCGGCCACAAATTGTCGCACTTTATTTGTATCCCCCTTTCCAAACAATCCATGCTATTTTATAAAAACTATTCATGAAGAATTAATCTATGAAGATGAAATGGAGGTCAATAAAACTATGGTCTTGTAATCGAACGATCATGCGGTCGCTCTTGGCGTTAGGACTAACTTTTACTTAAGTGTAAAAATACATGCAAAATATATCTATGAAATTTCCTGCAGGTGTATGTAATATGATATGCTATAATACAAAAACAGTAATCAGCTTTGCGTCATTCTTATTCTTCATTTTTTGCAGATTTGAAGTAAGGTGCACCATTTTATGCTGTAACATTACTCTAAAAAGACTTGGAAGTAAACATGGAGATGCATGCTGTTGATATTTTAAGGTAAAAACGTTACCCCAAACCTTTTACAATATTTGAGTCCTATCCATAAGCATTCAGATTTAGGTAGTATGTTATGAAAAATAATTTTTATTGAAATTAATTAGTAAGACATTTTTCTCTTTATTGTATATAATAACTTCACACTCTCAAGTTAAGTTTATCTCATTAAAAAATTACTCCTTTGAAAATATTGAGAACTTCAAAAGTTTTTCTTTTTTTGGTATTCAGTGTCATCGATATTAAAAATTATGTATAGTACTTAGCCATGAAGCTTATTTCCCTTCATACAGTATAAATATGTCATTCTACGCGTATAGGGTAACGGGCTATATATAGCCTACGCCTTTCCCTTTTGGGCGCTATATTTCTATGTTATGTTATGTTAGCCATGGAGCTTTAAAATTCGTCCTCCATTTATAGTTCTTCGAAACCAACCAATCAAACTATACAATAATAGTACACTCGCCGCCAACCAAATAAGAAACGGTAGGGATGGCAGTTTTTGAGAAAAAACAGATTTCCGGTTTTAACCTCAGAAAACCGGTTTCCAGTTTAGACAGGCTTCGTGAATAAACCGGTTTTTCGGTCAAAACTGAGGGGAAAAAACCAGTTTCAGTTTTACATCCCTAAAGTGTTTTAAGGGGTCATAGGAGTCTTAAAAATGAGCAAAGAAGGTACTACAAAGCATAGTTTGATCTTTCATATAATTGTTTAACTACTCAATATATAAGTATAAATTTTTTATATGTAATTTAACAAGATTTATTTATTATATATATATATTTTTAAATTTATGAAACTTTAGCCAAAACTAAAATAAATGATATTAAACATAAAGCTATTTCAACACATTGGAATTAGTCTTGCGCGGCAAATTTTGAGGTCAAAATTGAAAAAATGACCAAGAAAATGACTTTATATTGTACAAATATGTACAAACTAGGACTTATACCTAAATTCTCAGCTCAATTTTAATTAGAAATTATTTTAAGAACATTTTTCTAACAAAATTAATACAAATTTTTAAATTTTGATTCAAAATTGTTTTAAAAATAATTTCTAATTAAAATTGAGATGAGAAGTTACGTATAAGCCTTTGTTTGTACATATTTGTACAATATAAAGTCATTTTCTTGGACATTTTTTCAATTTTGACCTCATTTTTTTCCGCGCAAACCTAATCCCAATGTGTTCAAATAGCTTCATGTTTAATATAATTTATTTTAGTTTTGGCTAAAGTTTCATAAATTTTAAAATTTGTCTTATATTAAATAAATCTTATAGAATTGCATATAAAAAATTATACTTAAATATTGAGTAGTTAAAAAATTACATGAAAGATTAAACTATACTTTGTACTAGTACCTTCTATGCACATGTTTAAGACTCCTATGACCCCTTAAATAAGGGTGGCGGGAACTATAGAGAGTCTTAAGTAAATATAATTTGGTGTTATTCGATTAGTATGGTTCTCTGTATTTGTAAGCTACTTTTAAAATTTAACGGTTATATATCTTATTACTTCTTTGTTTGAATATTATAGTTAGTAGTATAGAGTGTTTGCCTTTATTCACACCCATCGGTGAAACAATTTAAAGTGTCTTAAAAATAGGACACTTACACGTATAACCTATAAAGTCGTTTTATTTTCAGCAAATGCGTTTGTTTTTACGACTTTTTATTTGCAAGTTTACAAACTTTTCGAATTAAGCGTTACCAATTTTACTACCGCGAAGAATTTGAGGATTAGATCGAAGTACTTGTGTTCAGAAAAGTAACCAATTTTTAAGGATATTTTGGACACGCATTAGTATTCTAAAAATTCGTTATTTTAGCGCATTGCTTGGTGGAATTTTCCCTATAAACGTTGTACTATCAAAAACATTCAGCACTTTTTAATCTAATTTTTATGTTTAGTTTCAATATTTCACACACATTTTTATAATGAAATGAGGCAATATAAGTTATGCAGCTCATTATCCATTTATATTGTATCTAAAAAATAATTTTGTCATGTCAGTATGCTTTTGAAGTAGAGTTAAGAAGTACACTAATTTTATAAAAAGTTAATTTTTTATATACATTTAAATTTGTTTTACTTAAGCTCATTATTGTTAATTTTATGTGTTGTCTAGAAGGGCCCGGGGGCCCCTTGACAACCAATATATTTATGTGAATTAAGAAGTTTTCTTCTTCATATTTAAATTTTAAAAATATTTATGAAATTTAAATAGTACAGTTTTTCAAAGTAGTAAAACGTAATTATGCATATAAATTTTTTCCCATAATTTATACTTTGAGGCTAACTACGAGAAAACTTCTTGTGAATCGAGAATAATACGGATATAGTATTTTTTCAATAAAATCCATAATTTTCGTATGTGCATAATTATGTTCACTAATACTGGTCAAAATTTCGAAGAATACACAGAATCACTGCCATGTATAACAGTTACAATAATTCGTTCCAAACCACTGTTACAAAACGATTCGAAGCCTTGGAACTTCCCAAACAACATGTGTTTTGGATTAGAAAGTTTTGACTACTAAAACAAGGGTTTTTGTAGAAAATATCGAAACTTTTTATATGACAAAAATTTGCCTTTGTTGTAAATCTTTGTAATATTCTACTAATCTCGTAAAAATTCTTGTGATCTTGTAAATAAATACTTGTGCAAATACTCGTATATACATTCGGCAAATACTCGTACAATACTTGTCGGCAAATACTTTTCAAACATTGGTCACACACTGAAGCAGTTTTCTTTCCCTCTTCTATAGAAACATAAATTTCCAAAATACATTATATTTGTCCAACAAGGAGTCAGATGCTCCAGACGTTTCCAATATATCCTTATCTAGATATTCTAAACAACCATCACATATGACAACCCCAAAACACCTTAAACTACTACACGAAACGGAACATTTCAAACAAGCCCATTCCAAGAAGACATACCATAAAATGAACCGCGATATTTGTGAAGCTCCTCGCACTTCAAAGTGCCACTTACCACCTACCCGCATCCATAGAACGGACGCAGAACACTCCAATGTTCCATTTCGAATTCGAACATCCGAAAACGTTCCATATCGATGGAGAACGTCGATTCTACAAGTTGACATCATTCGCCGAGCTTTTGTGTACGAAGTTGCACATCAGAATGGGCGCAATCAAGCTTTTGAGTTAGTGTATACAGACATTCGTAACACGTAATATTGGTTCTGTTAGGCTTCTTGAGTTTAGTTTATTATATTTATGCGATGCGGAATGGTATTTAGTACTAAAGAATGACATTCATTCAGAAATATGTGTCAGTATCGAAGATAAGTATGCATATTTATAAAAAAAACTAACGAGTTCTCTGTAATAAGTCGAGAAATAATAAGTACTATTTAAAAGGAATAGCAACTCACATGTATCTATAATTAATATAGAGTGTCCTTAAATGAATGTCCGAGATAAATGGTATATTACAGGAGTTTATTTTTTACTAAATATAACAAGTCATACATGAAATTGAAGGAAAACTAACCTAGTTTTCATATAATGGCTCAATGTGGGCGCCTATAGTGATACGGCATGCATCCAAACAAAAATGCAATTCTTCACATACTGTCTGCAGCAAGTAAGTGAAAGTAACATCCTGTGAAACTGCGAAAGCGATGTAGCAGTACAAGCACATGCTCTTATCTGAAATTGTTGGAGTTATTCTTCATTCGTCACCTTCAACCACAACTGTCGAACGATTACAGCTTTTACCATTACAATTTGAAACTCGGACATTATTCTACGGAAACCCTGTATTGTTTAAAAATCGTAATGTCATTGAAAGTATTGCTTTGCAGCCATCGTTTCGCAATTTTGAAAAATCATACTAACTAAATAAATGAAAACTACTTTACTCTCCGTTGAATACACAACTCAAATCATTTGAAATATTTTGAACTGACTTTGAAATGACACTCTGAAAAAAAAACTTATTACACTCAGATCAAGTAGTATGTCTTACCGAATCGCTCAAATCGAAAGATAAATAATAATGAACAACAATAGAGTTGTGTGTGCATGTGCATGATGTTTAGAAATCAAATAAATAGTCTTGTGGCAAAAAAATAATATACCATATAAAAGTTTCATTTGTTTGGTTTGCATTACAACGTACAACGTATCACTTTTCCCGGCAACAAATTGTCTCACTTTATTTGTATTCCACTTTTCAAGCAATCCATACTATTTTATAAAAAATATTCATGAAGAAGGAATCTATGAAGATGGATATAATCTTAAAATACATGTAACACCTAAGTCGGTTAAGATATATTAAAATACCTGTCAGGGTGAATTAAAAAACATAGTTTAATGTAATTTCTTAGTAATAATACATACACTTTAACTAAGCAATTAAGTTTGTTTTATTATAACTAATTACATACTCTAAATGAAACCCACAGCAATTATTTCGGTCCCCACGTTCTTCAAGAAAAAGTTAACTGTTGTAAAGAACTATCTCGATGATCGAAAACGATTCTAAAAGACTATTTAATGCTTGGATTCCAATTTGCGAAAAGGAAATTACCATCTATTTACAATACGGATATACATTTAGGAAACCGTTTCCACAAGAAATAATCAAAATTAATGCGGAAATGTCATTTCCGCTTGTAAGATTATTTTTTAATGTGCCTCGGTACTAATGACTAGATTGTAAATTATGTTTCAAATAAGTTTACCGCAAAAGTGGTTTCGGAGATAATAAATTTTGAGAACATACAGTTGGGACATTTAATTAATAAAATGATTAAACTATCAAGTAATTAAGGTCGTTAAGTATTAAATTAAAATTAAATTTACCGAACTAATTACATGGTTTTACTATAAATTTCTAGTTGTAAAAATCAATGTATTGTGTTCTTACTAGTTTGCCTTTTTTAAAAAAAATTTTATCATTTAGTAATGGAATTTTCATTTTTTAAATAACAAAAATAATACTTAACCATCTGAGAGAAAAGCAAATTATTTTGTAAAATACGAAAAGAAAAATTTTAATTGAAGATTACTTTTTTTTCAATTTTTTAAAATTTTATTTATATAGCATATGACTATATTTTTTTCATCGTGCTTCAAATTACATAATTTACTAAAATTATAAAAAAACAATTATAAAATTAGTAAATTATTTGTATATGCAGAAAACCTGACTGAGATGGGTTTATGCATTATACGTACGTGTATTCATAATCACTACCTATGAAGTATTTATTTAATGCAGAATCAAAATAAATATGGAGTTTATGTATGATTAGGCCATTTAGAAATCATTTTCCGTTTTGTAAACGTTTACATTCCATTCCATACCTTGATTCAATCAAACCTGAAATTTTAAATTTAAATATCTTTTAGCACCTTAATAAAATATTTTTAATCAGTTACAAAAACTAAAATTTCCATTAAGATTATTTGCTTCCGTTTTACGCAAAGGAACTTTGAACCACAGTTATAACATTGCTTTCAAAACGCTTACAACAAATGTTACATTCATACAAACCGTAATTCATCACTTGTATAACAACCGGTTTTGTTCGTAGTTAACCTTTTGCAAACGTAAGAACAATAATACTGGAGTGGTTTCAGTTGTGCGACAACAAAAGAACATTTCCCTTTAAGAAAGACGGATGAAAGTGAACAAGTAACGTTTTAATTGCTGAGTGGGTTCAACGTGCTACATGCTTTTCTTTGGAACTAAATACGTTGGACAGACGTTCTTTTTAAATATTTGTTATTCTTTGTAATTGGTCTTTTCGAAACCTTTTTTTATACGTATAGATTAAACTATCAAGATATAGTAACCAATTTTATTGAATGAATCTCAAAATCCATAAATATTTTATATGCACTAGTAAATTAACTAAAATATTAACCTTAGGTTAATGTATTTTACGGAATTTAATTTCCATTCCCGCTTTAACCCTTGATGTACTTCCTTTCTCTGTGACAGTAAAAATTCTTTCTGTGTCTGTCTTACTTGACGAAGGCTTATAAGCGGGTCTCTGATCAAACACACAAACGTGAATATATATGTACCTTGCCTATCCTAAGTTTTATTATAATGTCGATTATTATACTGTCGTGACTCGTGGTCATGTAAACTGGAATATCTAGCCTTATGATTTAAACTATTGTTGCAAGCACTCAAATACCCTAGCCTATAAGAAAATACATTGGAAAATACTGATAATTTCAAAGCAAAAATGGTCCAAATCATTGCTGTGTTTACTCCAGTTTTCCTATCCGGTGACAAATATTGGTTAATCACATATCTTTATGTTTTATCCTGTCAAAATAATTTTAGCTCTCACATTTGATTAAAAATATCATTCTTCAAAGAAAAATAATTCGTTTCTAAAACTAGTTGAAAAAAATTTGTTTTACATTCCTGCGACAATGGTACAAGCGTTTATATGTGCTAGTTTACAATTGGATATAACGATCCCTTTATTAACTTAAAAACAGGTTAAATTGCAATAAAGGATATTAGTGTACATTCAAATATATACCCTAACCTAAGCAGCGTACCCCTTAAGCAGCGTATTTGCAGAAACGTCAATATCAAAAAAATATATTTAAGAGAACATAAAAGATTCTAGCCAAACATTATTGCAAACTTTCAAAAATAAATTAAGGGTACATATTATTAGTTTGTAAATAGTAGTTTTGAACAAGTTAAATAATTTATCCTTCGACATTACACCTATGACAAATGACAATGAATGCGTCCTCTCGAAGGGAGAAGCATAGGTTTTATAGCCCGTTACCCTACTAACCAGAATTGACACAGTCACAAGAGACACACAGAAAAAGGACGACACAAACACATAGACAAATAAAAACATTTATTGACAAACATTCATGCCGCTGCCGCTTTGGCACAATCGTTAGGATGCTTGCCTTTGGAGCTGCTGGGGTCGGGTTCGAATCCCGGTCTGGCATGGATGTTTGTGACCGTCAATAAATGTTGTTATTTGTCTATGTGTTTGTGTTGTCCTTTCTTTGTGTATCTCTTGTGCTTGTAAAAACTCTTTATGTGTCTGTCCCACTTGACGAAAGCTTATAAGCGGTTCTCTGATCAAGCACACACGCTGGAATATATATGTACCATGCCATGCCCTACCATATATTCATGCCTTAGCGGGATTCGAACCAGAACCCAGAAGCTACCTACCCGTTGTGCTGCCGGGTCGGCCGACATTACACCTAACTTTTTAGTTACAATAACACTTGATAAATATGACTTTATTCTTTTCTTTCAGATCCTCATTTAGTCCATCCCTCATAGAGCATTTACTTTGTCATCTTCGCGGGATTACCAAGGTTCCATCGATTCAGACCTCTTGCCCATTCATCAATGGGGGGCTTTGTAATTTGTTGACACCCCACTCAAGCAACGCCTCTCAGCAGGGTGTAAATTTACCTTAATTGCCATACTTGTTTGAAGTCGCTAATTATAACTTTTTGGTGTTTGTTGTAATTGAAACCATTTCGATTAGGTGTCAATTTAAAGGGGGGACAGGATTAGATTTTGAATAGTTTTGGAACTATTTTTGTGAAATGAATTGGTACGGTGTAGTTTATATGACTTAAATTAATTAAAATGTTAATCAGTTATTTGTAATAGGCACTTGAGTGAGAGAGAGAGTTAATAGAGGATGGTACTAACCAGTGATTAATTTAGTATGTAATAAAATGCGATTGAGTTACGTTAAAAATTGTGAATGATGGTTTATTTTGATTTTGGTTTTGAAAACTACTTTATTATCTAATTTTGTAATGTTTTAAAGTATTTTTATTTTTCCATTTATTTATTGAGGAAAGGAAAACGTAATATGTATCTGGAGGACAATAAAAAGATTTTTGGTGGAAGCCTGATAGCCTATCGCTTTAAAATTTTTTGGTGAATAAAAATAACTTTTTAATTCCTTAATATCAATAAAAAAGGTAATGTTTCGAATCATAAAAAGATTTGTTTAGATTCATTATAAATTAGTAACAATTAGTATCTTAATAAGCAAATCATACTCAAAGAGGCTTTAGCTTCTTCTTCTTTTTTTAAAATAAAGTTTACTGTAAAGTAACATAATAACTTTTTATTTATGTAAATATATATTTAAAAGGTAAATGTTATGTTCCTAAATGTTTAAAGCTTCACATTTCTTCAGCTTAATTTATTTCAGAAACTATTATTTTTTTAACACATATAATGCCAAGAATATCAAATCCTTTAATCAAACTCCATCGTCTCCCAAGATAACCCAACCATTTATGCATCCCACATTATCTGGGAAGCCCTTCCAATATCCCGACAGCACATCAGGCAGAATGTATGCCTCGATTTCACCCCAATCTTCCCCTGAAGCTGACTTCCTTAATCGAGACCCAGTCGACGATGCAGCTCTCAATATTTCAGGGCTAGAGCTTTTGTCTCCATCTAATATTGATGCAGCAGCTTGAATATCAATCCAACCTTACCTTATATGCAGTAAAATAATATCGGAGAAAAATAGTCATTGTAGGTGAAGATAAAGTAAGTATTGTAGTTTTTAGTTCAACAATTCAACATTGTTAGTAATTGTTGGGTAGGCCGCCTCGGTGGCTGAATAATTAGTGTACTAGCCTTTGGAGCTGCTGAGGCCGGGTTCGAATCCCGGTCAGTCATGGATGTTTGTGACAGTCCATAAATGTTGTTATTTGTCTATGTGTTATTCATTTCTTTGTGACTGTAAAATTTCTTTCTGTGTCTGTCCCACTTGACGAAGGCTTATAAGCGGTTCTCTGAACAAGCATACAAGCTGGAATATATATGTATCATACCATACCATACAATGATGTGAAGAGTTCTCAATAGAATTTCAGTCCTCACTTAACCAAAATAACTTTTATTACTGCCTACTTATACAACGTCGCTTTATAAACTAATTTTACTAATTTTAACACTTGAACCACAGGTTCACCAAGCATAAAATATTTTTAAAGTAAATAAAAAGCAGCTTCTCACACAAAATTCTTTCATGGAATGTCAATTCTTCGAAAAATAAACACATAGTCTCCATGGCAACCGTTTTCGCCAAACGATATAAAATATATTTTAATTGTTCGTGCTAGAAATAAATAAATATTTTCAGACGATCTCACATCCTCCCACCTTGAGTAGTGGAAGCTCCACGACTCAACTTCACACTAAAGATCTAGTCTCTTAGGGATTTTTACAGTCCAACTTTTCTTGTCCTTGCTGGAGCACTTCAGATCAGCTTTCTTGGTAGAGACTATTTTCGTACGTAACGCTTCTTCATCCAGTGGAAATGATGAATCGCTCGAAGAAATTTCCAAACTGAAGACGCGCTGAATGGGACGAAGAATCTCTCCACGCGACGTTTTGAGTTTGAAGAGCCGACAAACTCCATCTTTTCCAGGTAGAACTTCTGTTACTTTTCCCAGAGGCCAGTCGATGCGATTGGTGTTGTCACTTTTTATGAGCACAATGTCCCCCACATTTATCTTCGAGGTTTTACTTTTTCCACACCTGCGTATCAATGATCCAAGATATTCAGACCGAAACCTTTTTCGAAGGTTTTCCTGCAAAGCTACTCTGTACTTGACGCGCTTGTTGAGACTTTTATGATCAGCAGTATCACAGTCAGGAACCCCCGATAGCTTGATATCCTGAAGAAACATGGCAGGTGTAAGAGGGACAAGTTCTGAGTCACATTCGTCTATGTAGGTTAAGGGGCGAGAGTTTATTACAGATTCGCAATCACAAAGAACAGTTATTAATTCTTCATGTGTTAGACTTGTTCTTCCTAGTATTCTTCGCAAAAGACCTTTAAGCACACTGATGAGCCGCTCCCACCATCCTCCCCACCAGGGTGAAGAAGGGGGATTAAACTTCCATTTGATTGGATGAAGAACATTATCACTGCAGATGCGGTTCCAATCTAAATTTTTAAGCAAGTTGGAAGCCCCGACAAAATTAGTTCCATTATCACAATATATTGTTTCACACCTGCCTCTCCGGGCTATAAATCTTCTTAGAGCTAACATAAAGCTTTCGGTTGAAAGTGATGTCACAAGCTCTAAGTGAACTGCTCTATACACGGCGCACGTAAAGATACACACCCAAGCCTTCTTTCCGTCCTTCAGAAATAGAGGGCCCGCTAAATCAGTTCCACAAATCTCGAACGCATTGGCTTGACGTACTCGATCTTCGTGCAACGGAGCAGATACAGCTTCACAACCTTTAGAGGAAAATCTTTTGCACGGGATACATCTTGAGATAGCTGATTTCACAGTTTTTCTTCCATTCAATATCCAAAAATGCTCTCTCAAGATATTCAGAAGAATTTGAGTTCCGGCATGACTATTTTCGATGTGATGGGAAAGTATTAACCTCTTGACAACTTCGTGATTGGATGGGAGAATAGCTGGTTCTCTAAATTCCTCTGTATCTTCCATCAGAACAATTTTCGTTTTCAGCCGTATTATGCCGTCAGCATCCTTATACGCACTCAGCGTTTTGAGCTTTTCGTCATGTTCGTTAACAAGAGATTCTGCTTGGATCAACTTTATCACTTTTTTCTCAGCTTCTCTATATTCTTCGGTGTCCAGAGATCCTTTCTTCCTGTGCTGAACATTGCGTTGACAGTTTGTAACAAATCTCAAAATCCAACCCACTAATTTTACAATCGATTGGTATTTCGAGAAACGCTCATAAAACCATCCGGTAGACGAATTCTGCTTAATGGAAACCAAGGCCGGAACAGAGCTTTTCTTCTTTTCCTTTAGTATTTCCTCTTCATCAAGCTCAAAATCAATGTGCGCTTCTTTGTCTTCATAAGAGCCAAACCATCTTGGCCCCTCCCACCATCTACTTTTCACTAAAGCACTTGCTTTACATCCTCGGGAGGGCAAGTCTGCAGGGTTTTCAACTCCAGATATATGACGCCATGAAGAAGCTACAGTGATCCTACGAATCTCCTGAACCCGATTATTCACGAAAATTGACCAATTTTCTTGCTTCGTGATCCAGGTAGGAACAGTTGTAGAATCACTCCAATAGAAACATTTAACGTCGGTCCAGCCAAAGGCATCTAACACAGATTTCGTTAACCTTGCTCCAATCAGTGCCGCAAGAAGATCCAATCTAGGTATTGTTGCGACTTTTGAAGGGGATATACGGGATCTCGAGGTTAAAAAATGCACTTTTTTGCAATCTTCTTGTACAAGATAAACTACGGCGGCATAAGCGTCCTTGCTTGCGTCGCAAAAGGTATGAATGGAGAAGCTTCCGAGATCTTCCGAAGTAACGTTTATCCAGCGGGGAATGATAACTTTCTCCAATTCTTTAAGATCTTCAAACCAAAGTATAAATTCTTCTCGAAGGGTTCCGGTTATTTCGTCGTCCCATCCTAAGGATAATTTCCAGGCTTTTTGAAGCATGAGCTTGGGGCAGAGCATTACTGGAGAAGCGAATCCGAATGGGTCGAACACTTTGTGAGCTACCGACAACATAGTACGTTTAGTGACGTTATCAACATTTACTTTTTCCAACCAGCTGACGCTCAGCGATAAACTGTCTTCAGTTTTATCCCATTGAAGACCTAACAATTCCGTTTTATTAGAGGCTCCGGTTTCTGCAGTTGAATACTCCCAATCTCTTAGTATGAAACCACCTGTCTTCAGTAGATCATTAGAAACATTTATCAATCGCTTCAGCTCTGCTTCATTATGGACGCTAGTTACAAGATTATCCACATAAAAGCTCTTCAAAAGACACTGAGTAACGAAAGGGTCAACGGCGACATTCTGTTCAATGTGATACTTCAATACAGCTCCTAATAGGAACGGACTGCTGCGGACACCAAAAACTACTCTGGCATGGCGGAAAAACTTATAATTTTCACAAGATTTGTCAGTCCACCATAGAAATCTCAAGTAATCTCTGTCTTCTCTACTAAGACTGATTTGCAGAAAAGCCTTCTTTATATCTGCAATCACACCAATCTTTTTCTCTCTAAACCGTAATAAAATATCAGGTATGAGCTCAATCAAGTTCGGACCACTATGTAAAGAGTCATTTAGTGAAGGATATCCCTTGACTCGAGCAGAGGCATCAAAAACCGGTCGTATAGGAGTAGTCTTACTAGCCTTGATGACAGGTCTATGCGGTAGATAATTAGCAGACAAAGACATTTCTTCAACTGGTACTTCTTCGATAATCCCATTTTGAAGCCAATCGGAAAATATTTGCTCATAGCTGTCATATAAATTTTCTTGAAACAGCTTTTTGGTCGTAGTTTCTAATCTTCTCTTAGCCTGTTCAAGATTGTCAGCTAATGGCACACTGTTATCCAACCAAGGCAAGTGAACTTCATAACGATTATCTTCATTGTACCTAACAGTTTGAAGGAATTGTTCTTTAGTCAAATCTTCTTGCTCTCTCTTAGAAAGCTTTTCAATAGGATCCTGGATCCCAATGGAATCGAGTTTCCAATAGTCTGAAATGTCAAACTCCTTGACGAAAAGTGATGTCACCAGCATAGCATTGCTTGAGGTTGCTTCATTTTCAGGAACTTTTCCTAAGAGAGTCCAACCAAGTAAAGTCTCAATGGCTACCAATCCGCTTGACAAGACTCTTCGTTGGCCGGTCAAAATCTTTCCAAAAATATCAGCCCCTATAAGAACTTGTACGGGTTGTGGCTTTTCTCCAACATCACTTAAAGATATATCCATATTCTGAAGCTCTTTTATCCATGGACCCGAATTCACAGGTGAGATATCATTGCAGATTGTAGCTTGATCTAATGCTTCAAAGTTGCACGTGAAGTTGTTCTTCATATTTCTCAACCTGATTCTGTAGCCTGTATGAGCAAATTCTCCGGTTTTAACTCCGCCAAAGAGAGAGTGTATCAGAGTCTCTTTCTTCACTGGTGTGTATCCCATGTCTTCGGCGAGATTTTTCACAATATAAGAATTTTGAGAGCCGGTGTCCAGAACTATTCGCACGACAACTTCCTTTTTATCTGAAATAAGCTTGCATTTCAAAGTTTGTAAGAACACTCTAGGACCGGTACTTATGTTTGCCATGTTAACTTCGTCAACGACTTCATTTTCGTCTGTCTTCTTTTCTTCAATTTTTCTTGCTTCATTTGTTTCACACATCAAGGGTACATGTTTTTTCCCACAAATACAACACCTTAGAAATGCTCGACATCTTCGGACAGGGTGACCAGGTGCCAGGCAGGCAAAACAACAATTATTTTCCCTTAGAATTCTTTGTTTTTCCGATAAACTCATCTTTTGTGCGGAAAAACAGTCTGCACTCGAATGAGCTTTATCACAGAAAACACACATCTTTTTCGTTTCCTGAGTATGAGAAGTCGTGAAAAGTCCGGTAGCTGTTGGCGTGTTATTCTTTTTTATCCTCTGATCAAATTTTTTACCTTTGAAGCAATTGTTTTCTTTCTTCTGGTTCAAGCCAAAACCTTGCATCGCTAAACAAATCCTTTCCTCGGATTCCACTTCAGATTTTAGGAATTTTAGCAAACCATTAAGCCTTTCTTGTGGATCACCATTGTGGTTGAAATCTGGACCTCTTTGTCTTTGCCATGCTCTAAGTATATCTTCGGGCAAACATGACTCAACTAACGGGTGAAGAAGAGCAGCGCTTTTGTCCGTTGTTACGCCAAGAGTCTCTAGTGCACGAATCTGAGACTCCAAATTATCGTATAGTGCGCATAGATTTATGGGAGAACTTCGCGCAGCATTTTGGATGACCAGATTTAACAGTTCGCGAACATAAAATTCAATTAGTAAATCATTTCGACCGTAACGAGATTTTAAAGATTCGATTGCTTTTTCGTAATTGGCGCCGGTCGGCGGAAAACTTTCAACCACCTCCCGAGCTCGCGACTTACTAACAGTACACTGTATCAAGTATTGAAACTTATTTTCTGGCGCAATATCTACATCATTATGTACATGCTCGAATTGACTCCAAAACGGCAGCCAGTCCTTTAAATCTCCAGAAAATTGTCTTAATTCTAATTTAGGCAAATTGAATTTCTTTTTGACGTTACCTGTTAACTCGGTAGTTTCATCTGAAGCATCCAACGCTCTTCGGGCATTTATCCTGGCCAATTCTAATTCATGTTGCCTTTGACGTTCTTCGTCTTAAAGCCTTCTATCTTCTTCGTCTTTGCGCCTTTTCTCGTCTTCTCTTTGCTGTCTTTCAGCAACAGTTGTTTCGAACACAGAACTAATAAAATTCGGATCAGCTTTGTATTCATCACTGTTCAAAATTTCTTCTTTCAGTGCGGAAATAGTAGTTTTAGATGGTAAGGACCCGATAATTTCTTGGCACAAGTACAATAAATCTTCTTTTTTAAAGCCTTTAACTGCTTGAAACATTTTGAATTCGCTTACCAGGTCCTGTCACGGACGTCAGATGTGAAGAGTTCTCAATAGAATTTCAGTCCTCACTTAACCAAAATAACTTTTATTACTGCCTACTTATACAACGTCGCTTTATAAACTAATTTTACTAATTTTAACACTTGAACCACAGGTTCACCAAGCATAAAATATTTTTAAAGTAAATAAAAAGCAGCTTCTCACACAAAATTCTTTCATGGAATGTCAATTCTTCGAAAAATAAACACATAGTCTCCATGGCAACCGTTTTCGCCAAACGATATAAAATATATTTTAATTGTTCGTGCTAGAAATAAATAAATATTTTCAGACGATCTCACACATACCATAATTGTTGGGCTGTACTTTTTTTTAGGTATAGTGGTATTTATTATACCTTAGTTTTTAAACGAGTATTTGACTCGATCATTTATAAATGCTATAACCTATACTTTTTGCAATCTTTGACCCTACTATATCTCAAATATGTGGTCATTTGAATATAAGTTTTGTTGACCCGCACCTAAAAAGTTTTTCATTATTTCCGTGCCGCATTATGTTTTAATTGTCACAATTCGTAGCACAAAAGTAGTTGCAAGTATTAAGGTTACGTACTTGGCTGATTTTCTAATGCTTTAAGAAATTTTAGCTAATTGTAAAGGAAAAGGTGCACAAATCTAACCAGATTTGGTTTCAGAGGAATTCAGTATGTAACATCTTAGAAGTTAGAAATTTATTGAGTACGTGCTAAAGCAACAAAAAACAACAGTTACGTTTACTAACAGGGTGTTGTATTATAACACCTACAAATCTGATGTAGTTTTCAAGCACATGTGTTTCAACCCCGATCCCATCTGAATTTACGATTCTTTAACGTCACAGAAAGTGACTTTAATCGTATACGCTTACAGCATATTTCTGTAGTATTGCAGTAGCAGCTGTAATCAAATAAAACAAAAAGGCTATATATATGCTCCAAGTGTGATGTATTTTTACAGTATTTTATGAAAGTGGTTAGGTAGGTAGGTTGTTACATGTAGTTTTAGACTTGTGTGCTTGATCAGGGACCCGCTCATAAACATTCGTCAAGTAAAACGGAGACAGAAAATTTACTGACACACAAAGAGAAAGTACACCCAGGGGGGAGGCGTGAATCATACCCGCAACCGGTACAGTGATTTGACACTGTTATTTTATGAAAGTGTGTGGTAGGATAAAAGCTAAACCACACAGTTCTTCCTCACTGATGTGTCTCGTGGATTATTGAGAAGATGCGAATGATACTCGGACGAACCTTTAGCCACGTCTACATTTCTTATTCAATGGTGAAGTATGATCTCGATTGAAATAGAATACTGCACTGAAAGGGTTTCTGTTTGAATATGTATGAGAAATCTGAAGCATAACATTTGATGCCGCTAAATCATCTGATTCTTTAAGGTCTTTTAATATGTTGTTTGAAAGTTCTTAGGGCAAATTTTAAAGTGATAAACAATTTGTAAAGATTTATTTTGAGTTCATTGGATTAAAATTATGTAAAATGGTATGTGGATGTAATTTCTGCATCACCATTAATATGAAAAGTAATACTTTGTCATAAGCCATTATGGCCATATCTAGAGGTCTACTTGTGGATTATGTTAGAGTTCCTGTGTAACCATTTTTAATTATAGGTTTTTAAAAATTTCAATCAAACATAATAACTATGTGACTACCATTATGCTGAAGTTTTGTTTGAACAACAATATAAACCCCTTTTTTTTATTTTCTTTAAATGTCATAAAAATAAAAACAAAACCTCGGGAAAATAAGATTTACTTACGATGAAGTTTGTTAGAATAGCAAGTATTGATGCAATGTTGTCGAAACTTTTTTTAATATTAAATTAATTTTTTCCATTATCGTTTCTCGTTTGTAGATATCTTCTGACTTGTTTAGCGTGGTGTTTTCTGACGCTTTTAACAGTGTCATTTCAATAAATTACTACAGAACGAAACGAAAGAGACGATATTATACCTTGTCTATCCAGAATGCGAGCCTCGAACGGACTTTTTCAACACATCCCTTCGCTTGGTTTTCTAGTAAACGGGGGAGAGCATCGCTTTCCAAACCCAACGCGTTTGAGGTTCTGCTGTGGGGTTAACAATCTGAACAGTTCAAGCCCAAGTGGGTGGGGAAAAAACATACCCACGTCGCACAGTGTGTCAGAATCGCGATTTAGCTGGCAAAAAATCAAAAAATGAAATAAAGCATTCAGTTGCGAATCCTTAATAAATATAAACAGTATAGTTCGGGGCACCTGGTGTTATGACTAATTCTTGGTTTCTGTGCTTTCCTCCTTTCTCCCACGAGCACGAACAATGCACTTTGTGTTGGAGTTTTAATTAAGTGAAGCAATTTCGCATATGGGACTCTACTTTTTCAGCTTGTTTTGCTATAAAAACAGTCTTTCTAAATTTAAAAAAAAGTGGTGCCTGAGCCCTCACGTATGATATTGCTAATATAAACTGTTTTTCTACAGTTTGTGTAAGTTGAAGTTATATTTAAAAAAAGTTTTAGTTGTAGCTAAAAAAATTTGATTTTCTTTCTTGTAAATTTATTTTCTCTTAGAGTAAAAGTAAACTTCCCCGCATTTCCCCACGGAGATTTTTGCAGGAACTTGTAGTGCATACTTCATATATTGATGTCCAACAAGAATATGTTGCGCATGTTTGCGCCATTTTGATTTATTCACTATTTTATACAGCTCCAAAAATTAAAAATGAAACGCATTTAAATGGCTTTTTGCTTAAAATTCATTAAACTAGAAATTTATTTTGCGAAAACTTTAGTAAAATATTTTTAATTATAAAACATATTATCAAGAAAATATCATGCAACTCGGTTTTTGTCCGTAACTAGTGTATAAAGTCGAGTTGTGACGATATCCCAGAAACTGTCTCACCATTCTCAAAAAAGCTTGGATCCGGTGGGAAATCTATAGTGAAATTTTTTTAATTGATAATTGTAAAATTAGTTTAGCAGGCTTTCTTTCAACTTATATGATATATATGTATGTATATATGTCTTCATAATGTTGGAATGAAAGCATAATGTAACTTCTTGAGGGTTTTTTAAATTAATTTTTTTGCTTCTTAAGCGAGTCTCAGGATTAATGCATTGCATCTTTTGTTGTAGAATAACGTTCAAAAGAACTTGTTTTAAAAATAATGGAATTATATAATGTAATGAAACAGAATCTTTGTATAAACCCTATACGATTAAATATCTTTTTTTGATCAGAACTTCCCAAAAAGTGTACAAGTGGCCCGGAAAGTGAATCAAGCTTATTAATTAAAACTCTTTCGTATTATACAACAAAGCGTCTCATGGGAAACTGGTTGAAAAAGTAAGAATTCTTATTTTAAACAAAATAATTACTAAAAATACCTTTAAAGTGTACTTATTCATTCATAATTAACTATTTTACATTAAATACAAAAATTAAAATTTTTATAAATCACTTAAGTGAATTAATGCCAGCTAATTTGGTATCTTGACACACTGTGCGTCGTTTAGAAGAAAACTAGATGTGGGGATAGGGAAGTAAAATGCTTTCGTGGCTTGCATTCTGGATAGAGAGGATGTAGTGTTGTATAAATATATAAAGTTCAGTTTTAGGTATAGCTTTGAACGGTTAATAATACAGTCAGTCATACGTAAAAGCAATTTTACGATAAGTAAGAGCAATATCCTTAAGTCTAAAGAAACTACTATTAAGTCATGCTAATTAGCGTTTATCTGATTTAATTTTTTTTTTACTGGTAAACGAAAAACGATATTGTTCCTAACATACTTTTTATTGACAAAAAGTTTGAGTTGCAGATAAGCTAAGAAGTTTCCAACGGAACGTAATTAACTTCGTTTAGTGTTGCCAAAAATAATTACAAAATCACTATTTTTAAAAATCTATTCTCAGGAAGATGTTTTTGTCACTGTTCAAGATAAAATCTTTGCGTTGTTTTATCAACTATTTTGTTCGTTTATCGAACATTTTTTGAGAGATCGATAAATAGATTTCCTATAATTGTCTCTATAAGATACTTAAAGAGTCTGTAAGTAGAAGCAGTTTGAACTAACGAGGGCTTCTTAAAGTTTAAAACTAATATGAAAAACATTAGTTTTATTAAAAAAAATAATTTTTTGATAATAATTTAAATGTATATTTTGGTACTTTTCTTCCCAATGAAATAATGTTAAATTTTAAATTCCAAGAACTTTATATATATTTGCAAACTTATTTTTTTTTGTTTTAAATTAAAATAAGTAATAAAAATAAAATCATATATAAAATGAAATGAAGTAAATAACTAATACTTCTTTGAAGATACACATGCAGAAGAAACAACACATTAAAACATCTCTGAAGTTTTAGGCTTTCTTACGAATAAAATTTCCCGGAACTGATGTTGATATAATATATTTTAAACTTTAAAAGCGATCAAGCTTATTAAGGGGAGATCATAGTAAAAAATGACCAAAACATATAATTTTTGAAACCAGTATTTTCTGATAAATGGAAGCCTGATCTATCGAATGAGGCTAATTTTGTATTGATTTGTTAATTATTTCTTAAAAGGTTAATTATTTCTTATTATTATTGGTTAATTATTTCCTATACATAGTGTACTGAACAAATACTTGTATTTTTGAAAATTCCTAATTATATGTTTCAAAATATGTCTTTTTTTCTAAAAAAAATTAAAAATAAAATTCTTAGGTGTAAATATAATAATCCAATAATCCAATAAATCCAATTTATAACATGGTGAAATTTTTTTGTAACATATTTTTTAAAATATTTAGAGCCCTTCGGAATCAATACTAAAAATTGCTCATTTTTGCTGTAGCTAACTATGATTTCCCCTTAACCAAGCTTGAGTTACTTTTTCTTCAGCCATGATATACCTTATTAAAATGAATAACTTTAATAAATTCTATGACGAGTTATAGGATGCTTTATAAATACAGTGACAATAAAAATATAATGCCATTGAAAAATAATAATTTGTTCTAAATTTAAACATTCAACTATTGCAGGAAAAATGTTCCTTTTTTATTATTTTAATTATTCGATTTAATTACGTTACACTCAAATTAGTGAAGTATCCTACAACAAATTTTGTTAACCTTTTAACCATTTTAAGTGAAATACGTACAAATAGAAAAAATCTAAAAAGCAATAAAAATATGTAGTAGATAGACTACACTCACTGCTAAAAGATCTCAAGAAGTGTGGCCGATCTTGTCTCCAGTATAATGGCGAAGCGCATGCGCAGTTTAAATGTTACATCAATTAGCTCCACGTTTGGAACTAAATTTCGAAAATTGCACTAATAAAGTTCGAAAAGACCCTTGGTAAATCGTTAAAAGAATCTAAAACCCCGCTAGAAATTTAAAGAAAATAGCGAAACAGTTGTCCCCAAATATCTGTAATCAGTCGCATTTACTTAATAATATGGAGCAGTGCTTCTAGCCAATAATAAACCCTTCTAGCCAATAATAAACCCATGTTGGCCCAAACCATTTTACAGCAGTTACACATCGTCAACTCCGTTGTCAACTCTGTTTTCAACTCCGGCTTGTACAATTTGCCCTTCAACCATTCGACCTTTGTTGGCGTGAAGTTGGCGAGTGATTGTATAACGCGGCGATTTTATTCAGTGTTTGTAAATATCAGCTGAGATATGGATGAAGAAATTTTGATTGCTGCTTGTTACAGCATTACATTTGTGTGTACGAAAGTATATCTTGTTTTTTTTTTTTCATGTAATGCATAGACAATTTTGCGAGAAAATAATTATTTGTCAAGAAGATCCCTGTAAAGTTGGACGAAGGTACTCCGGTACCAGTATTTGTGCAGTTTTTAACTATTTGTACCATCTTTAAGGGGCATGACTGTTTAAAATTTTTTTTAAAAAAATAGAAGACGGGACATGACTGTTTTTTAACGGGGCATGACTGGAATCTCTGCTGCCGGTCCCTGCCCATTATTAATATTTTACCGGGAAATTTTTTTTTGTTTTAAAGTGTATAGGAAAGTGCATTTTTTTCTGGATTATTTTTATTTTGTTTTATGACTGTTCTTTTTCGTACTTTTATTTAAATCTTTTAATGCCGGAGTATTACTGATTGAAATCAGGTCAAATAAAAAAGCGTTTTCGGTATTGAAAATCTTGTTTAAAAATTAATTGTTTTGATCACGGGTAAGATATAAATAAGAGTTTGAATACTTTAATTAACATAGAAACATTTTATCATCAACATATTTTACAGTGTCAAATTTTTAATTTCATTCATATATATGTGATTGAATTTTATTTTCAAAATAATGAATGCGTCCTCCTTTAAATAAAAAAAAATTAAGAAAAACTCATACAATTCAATTTGATGTTTTACATACTTTTTCGAAGGATCACTTTAAAAAGAGATAACACGCCAAGATGTTTGCTATTTTCTTTATGGCAACCTTTCCTTTGAAGTCGAGAAGAAAAACCGAAAAAAGATGGGTTCGTTACCTTGAACACCAGCTTCAACTGAGTGTAGAAGATCTACATGTAATACTTTTACCTTGAACCAGTTCAAGGTCAAGTTGAAATGGAAGTTGAAGCCGAAGTTGACACCACCGTTTCATACGTCTAGTGGCCGCTGAACGTAGAGTTGGAAGCGCTTTGACCTCTAGCGATTCGACCTTTGGTTGGCGAGAATTTGGCGAGTGAGATTGTAGCGCGGCGATTTTATTCATTGTTTAAAATCAACTAGATTATGGATGACGAAATTTTGATTGCTGCTTGTGTTTTACATTTAGAGAGCTTAGATAATTATCTAGAGGTAATTAGAAAAAAATATAAAAAACTTCGTCGAAGATGGTGGATGATGGTGATTTAACTGTTTATACCATCTTTAAGGGACATGACTGTTTGAAAAAACAAAAACAAAAAAAAACAGGACATGACTGTTTTTTAACGGGGCATGACTGGTATCTTTGCTGCCGGTCCCTGCCCATTACTAATATTTTACGGGGAATTTTTTTTGTTTAAAAGTGTATAGGAAAGTGCATTTTTTTCTGGATTGTTTTTTTGATGACTGTCCTTTTCCGTACTTATATTTAAAACTTTTAATGCCGGAGTATTACTGATTAAAATCAGGTCAAATAAAAAAGTGTTTTCAGTATTGTCTGCCAAAAATTTAGAAATTATATGTATTAAAATAACTGATTAAGCTATTAACTCCAACCAGGTTTCAGAATTTTAATACAAAATCTTGTTTAAAAATTAATTGTATTGATTACGGGTAAGATATAAATAAGAGTTTCAATACTTTTATTAACATAGAAAGCATTTTATCATCAACATATTTTACAGTGTCAAATTTTGAATTTCATTCATTTATGTGATTGAATTTTATTTTATCAAAATATTGAATGCGTCCTGCTTTAAATAAAAAAAATTAAGAAAAACTCAATACAATTCAATTCGATGTTTTACATACTTTTTCGAAGGATCACTTAAAAAAGAGATAACACGCCAATATGTTTGCTATTTTCCTTATGGCAACCTTTCCTTTGATCTTGGCCAAAAAACCGACAAAAGTTGGGTTGGTGGCCTTGAGATCCAACTTCAGTGAGCTTTCGAATAAATACGTATAAAGCGGTTACCTTGAGATTCTCAAGGTAACCGCTAGAGCAAATTGCTAGACGTATGTAACGCCGGTATGACAACGTGTAACCGCGCTATTAGGAAAACTCGTATTTGAAAATTATATATGAAATTTCTGAAAGTGATAGCATCAGAGAAAAACTGTCTAAAAAGACTTATTTTTGCCGCCTGCTTGAAATAATGTCTCTTATCTCCTGTCTTTATTTATGCTCTACAATTAAATGTATCGGATAAGTAATTTAGCTTGTCAATTTAAATTTATTTTCTCTATATGACTGGGTTTTTGTTATTTTTTAAAATACAAAGTGTCACAAATATAAAACTGTTTGTGTACAAGTGGCGTAATCTTCCGAAAATAGTACTAAAAAAATAAGATACATCGATTGTGATAATACTTAATTTATTTGTTTACTGTACTTGTGTAACAAAAAACATATATTCAACCATTTTAACAGAAGACATTAGATGCACACATAAAATTGGATGTTTTTGTTTCTTTATAGTTATTAATTACCTCATACGCCCAAAAAGAATATGAATGACTTCATGCGACCAAAAAGAATACTAAATTATTAAATAATAGTAAAATGATTTTTTCCGTACCTTGCTGAAATTGGAATATTGTATCAGCAAATTGAATGTGAAAAATTCATTACGTGGCACTTCTGAACTCTACTTTCTTCCTAATAACAAAATTAAGACATTTTAATCAGGAAACTAATAAGTTTGCAAACCTGCTTCGTCTTAAATTTCTTTTAATCTCCTCAGGGCTGTCAAGCTATTAAGAACTTAATAAAAATTTATAGGAAGTAGTTTTTATTCGACAACAGAAAATCACATCTTTCAACTTATTTAGTAAAAACTTTCATTAAAAAAGATTTATTTTTATTGAAAATGTTAGGCACATGCGATAACGCCACCATATGTTTTGAAGAAAAAAACAAAAGCTATTTTCTATCTAAAAAAATCTGCAAAATTAAGGTCTACGAATTTTCTTAAGACACCTTTCTTGAGTAGTGAAGTTTCATTATTTTGCAACAGTTTCTTTTAACATGCTTGTTTTTAATATCTTAATAATTTTTATAAAAGTTTTCATTATTATTTTTACATTGTTTTTCGACTCATAGCCTTCTAATAGATCGATCATCTTAAGAAACCCAATTAATTCTTGGCATGCTGCTGAGCTAAAAGTCGTATCCGCTTAAATATCTTTATTAAATACCGCTTGATTAGTGAAATTTCGGAAATTGGTAGTTATGTTTTATCAATTTTTAAACACTTTAGTAACTTTTACATAATTTTTTTGCCGCCGCGGTGGCTGAATGGTTAGTGTACTGGCCTTTGGAGCTGCTGAGGTCGGGTTCGAATCCCGGTCAGGCATGGATATTTGTACTTGTCAATAAATGTTGTTATTTGTCTATGTGTTTGTGTCGTCCTTTCTTTGTGTGTCTCCTGTGACTGTCCCTTCTGGCGAGCGGGGTAATGGGCTACATAGCCTACGCCCTTCCCTTCTAGAGGGCGCATTTGCATTCCATTCCATTCCATTTACATAATTTTAGTACTTCTTAATTAAAATTGTCAACAATGTATACTCACAATTTGTAATATATTAATTATCCAGACATGTAATTGTATGTCATACAATGAGTTTTAGTAAATTGAATTTTCGTTTACCTTTTGGATAATTAAGCGCTATACTCTCCTTGTCTGTCTAATAACGTTAGTCAAAATGCTTATTAAAATTTGAAAGAAAAATAATTAAATATTAACTGCAGCTAAGGTTGTTAATAAGATCGAATTAATGAAAACATGTTTAAAACTTTGATATAAAATGTAGAGTTTCTTTATTAAGAGTGTAAATGTACAGTTTCTTTATTTTTGAATTTAATATACTTTCATTGTAACAGTGCAATTAATTTAGCAATCGTCAAGTCATTTTAAATATACATTGGTCTTAACATAAATCTTTTGCAAAGATTTTGGTTTAAGCTTTCCAAAAGCTTTATGCTAATTGTTATGTGTTATATTTAAAGATTTTGTAAATTGTTATCTAAAGAAAATACCAATTTACAAGATTTATTAAAAATGAGTTGGATCAAACATCAGGAATATACTAATAATAAATCTATTAAATATATTTTGCCCTACAGTTATGTAAGTTTCAATTGTTTCATATGAAACTAACATATCACGTTAAGATAATAAATAAACCTAAACTATAAATGAATTGTACCCCATTAATTTTCATACCTCAAATCATAACATCAAGCTTATAGAAGAATCAATCATTCACCAAAGTAGTTAAATTGGACGTCATGCAATAATGATAGCATTACTAACGCGGTTTCTTCGAAAAGAAACTTTACTCTTTAACTTGTTAGTTTAACAAATCTTTTAGTACCGTCTTAAATATTATAGATGTAACCAATCAAATTTATCACAATATGACGTTAAAGAGATATTTTCCGCCTGTAGCCGACCAGTTAGGGGTAGGGTGAGGGTGAGGTAGATATATATTCCTGCTTGTATGCTTGATCAGAGACCCGTTTAAAAAACCTTCGTCAAGTAAGACAGGTGCACAATTTTTTTTTACTGTCACAAAGAAAGGAAAGTACACTCAGGGCAAGGGCGGGAATCGAACCAGCACCCGTTACAGCTCGCAAACTGCTAGCGTAATGGTCTGCTATCCAAACCACTCGGCCATCCGGGCCCCGGAATATTGTGTCAGCAAACTGAATGTGAAAAATTCATTACTTAGCACTTCTGAACTTTATTTTCTTCCTAATAAAAAAGTAAGACATTTTAATCAAGAAACTAATAAGTTTGCAAACCTGCTTCGTCTTAAATTTACTTTATTCTTTTCAGGTCTGCCAAGCTATTAAGAACCTAATAAAAATTTATAGGAAGTAGTTTTTATTCGAAAACAACACAACAACCAAAAACGCACGTTTCAACTTATTTCGTAAGAACTTTCATTGAAAAAGATTTATTTTTATTGAAAATGTTAGGAACACATGCGATAACGGCATCACATGTGTTGAAGGAAAAAACAAAAGCTATTTTCTATCTAAAAAATTCTACAAATTTAAGGTCTACGAATTTTCTAAAGACAACTTTCTTGAAAAGTGAAGTTTAATTATTTTTCTGCAGTTTTTCTTTTATCCTGCCTGTTTTTAACATCTTGATAACTTTTATTAAAAAAATAATATTAATTTTTACATTGTCTTTAATTTTTTAGCCTACTAAAAGATTGATCATCTTTAAAAAAAACCTAATTAACTCTAGACACGCCGCTTACACAAATTTCATATATGCTTTAATGCCTTTATTAAAATAACGCTTAATTAGCATTATTTTAGAAAATGATAGCCATCTTTTATCAATGCTAACAATTTTAGTAACGTTTTCATAATTTTAATATTACTTAATTAAAATTGGCAACAAAATACTCACAATTTATGCTAGTTAATTAGGCATACCTATAATTGTGTGTCTTACAAAGCGTTTCCCTAAATTGAATTTTTTTTACCTTCTGTATAATTAAACGCTATACCTTCGTTTTCTGTTTAACAACATTAATCATGTTTTCAAGTTTTTAATCAAGTTTAAAGTTTGAAATAGAAAAAACAAATATCAACTTCTGCTAAGGGTATAGATAAGGGCAAATTAATGAAAACAGTTCTAATTCTTCTGGTATATAATTTATATGGTAAAACTGTCATTTAAGTTAATCCAATTGTATTTACGACTTAAAAGTTTGAATCTATTATCATTAAGTCACAATGCAACTAATTTAGTAAGCTATTAAGACTTTTAATAAACACCTTCATCCTTTTTAAGGCTTTTATAAACTGTTCTTTGTAGACAATAAGGATTGCCTATATTTATTAAAAATAACAGAGATCAAACTTCTGCAAATCTATTTCTTAACATGTTTAAGAATTATTTAATTTATTTAATTTAAAATTAAATAAACTGAATCCTACTATTATGAAAGTTAGAATTGTTAAATATGAAAATAATAATACATCACTTTAAAATGATGAATTAATCTAAACTTAATTAATTGTAGCCTATTAATTTTCATATGACAAAACTTAACATTAAGCTGAAATAACAATCAATCATTGCCTAAAATAGTTAAATCGGATAACAAAGCAATTAGGATAGTATTACTAACAGCTTCTTGGGAAAGGGGAAAAAAGTGCTTATCCTTTGGAGATGCTGGATTCGGGTTCGAATCCCGGTCAGGCATGAATGTTTGTGTTTGTTAATAAATATCGTTATTTGTCTATGTGATATTCCTTTCTTTGTGACTGTAAGAATTCTCTATGTGTCTGTCTTACTTGACGAAGGATTAATAAGCGGGTCTCTGATCAAGCACGCAAGCCAGAATATATATGTAGTAGTAAATGTAGATAATCAAATTTATCTTAATTTGACGTTTAAGAAAAACGTCCCATATGTAGCCAATCAATGTGATCATAATAGTTATTTGGTCTTTATAATTTTAAGATTATCCAAACCACTGAAAATTGTAAGTTTAGTAGATGTGTTTTCAAATAAAGATATATGTATAAAAGGCTTGATTTTTAAGAAATAGCGCAAGACCAATATCAAGATTTTTGTTATACGACTAAACTTTGAAGTTTTTTCACTGTTTCATCTTGAAAGAAACTCTTTATTTAACAACAACAAAGAATTAAAAAAAAACATGAAAACTGCATAAACTTTGATGATAATATTTTAGATATGTTCCGATTTTTGTAATATAAGGCATATTACCTTATTGCTTTTAACAAGCATTGAATTAAGCATCTGGTAGTTCATTATATCGACTTGTGTTAATTTTAATTGAAATTTTACCGAATGAGGAAGTGACAGCATATAAATATAGGATCGTTTTTTGTTCGATTGCTTTTATTCATTTGAGTAGCATATGTGGTTCTCGAAATTCCTTGATGAGATATTTGTACAAACACCAAATGATTAATTTCCTTATGAAAAAGTTTTTTTTTTTCAATCATTTCTTTTCATTCTTAAAGATGTAGCTTAATTATGTTTTCTTACAGTGATCATGACATTCAAATCATATCCACATGGTAAAAATTTAAAAAAAGTAAAATTAATGCTATTCACACACAAATTAATTAGCGTGGTAGTTTATTTTTGTAATCACGTCATCTTTGACAGCAAAATTATAGATAAAATATTTTAATTAAAAAATAAAATTTACTTTTTGCTTTATTATACCAAAACAATGTCAGATATAGCAACCAATTCCTCAACTACTGCGCATTACTTTGAAATATGGTGTATTGGCATAAGCAAAATAAATCTCGGTTTTAATTTAAACTCTTTGCCTACCTAAGTTGGGTAAATAGAAATATGCTATGGAGAAGATCCTTCCACGCATGTATGATGTGAATACATCCAGAAAACATGTTTAAAACATTGAATTCGTTTAAGGTCTAACATATATTAGTATTATTTGAGAAAATGTGGCAATTTCATCCGAATGAAAAGTGTATTTGGTTAAATTGTATTCGGATCATTTTGTAGGTAAATATTACCTTACAAGAGTTTCCAACTATTGAACCAACCGCGCTTTTCGTTCTGCATTTTACTATTTGTTTTTACCCAAGTTAGGTTTTCACGGAGTGTAGTTCGTTCTTTTAAACATCAAAAACCAAAAAAAAAAAATCAAATTTGATGAGCTTAGTGAATAAACGTGCTAAGTGACAAAAAGGTAAAAACGAGAAAATTAGCTTTAAAGTTTTTGGTTTGCGCTTAAATACGTTAAAATATCCACTTTCAAACCGTAAAAATATACTAAATTTTAAGTTTAAGGAAAAGGGGAAACTTGTTATCGTTAAAGAATTTAGCAATAAGGTCATTGACACAAACATCTCCATTTCTTCAAAAAATGTCACTTAGCACGTTCTTTCACTCAGTTCTTTATATATTGATCTCTAACGTTAAACAAGTGTTAGAAAAACTCTTTCTTTACAAAGTTGCTTTTTTCCCCAGCAGGGTATGTGATTGTTACAATTTTATGTTTGTTGTATAACAAACATGTAGCACTAAAATGTTCCATCGAATTTATTTGACAATAAAGAAACCACAAAAAAGTAGATTTCAGATACAAAAAACGGTATTTGATTGAAAAATGTGTCCAACACTTCGTGGCAATATCAAATCAGTCACAGAAAACTTGTCAATTTCAATTAAGTTAATTTGAGATTTACAAATATATATACTCTCTTAAAACGTACATGCGATTTTAACTCAGTCTGATTGATTTTCACTCCTCCAGTCTGGAAATTGCACTTCTCCTTTTGGAGTGGATCCTTTGTGTGTTAAACCTCCGACAGGATCACTCCAAACGAGTGATTTTAACTCAGTCTGAGATAATATTCACTCCTTTCCAGTGTCAAAAATGCACTTCTCTAACTGTAGTGGAATTCACTCTTTTGTTTTAAGAGTTTACGAACAACCATAGAAGAGAAATGAGACAAAATTCTAATTCCAAACTTCCAATACAATTCACATACCCTAAACTAAGTCTTAGATTTCACAACTCCGTAGAAATACATATAATTAATAGAGAACAAACCAATTGACAAAAATAAACCCGGAAAAATAAGAAGGAAAAATAAGAAGGAAAAATATCCTCTATTCCCTCTATTACTGACAAATCACGAAATTGAGTAGGGAGTGAGGTAGAATCTTTTTCAATCAGTGGGTTAAATTTCCTATAGACTGATGAACCAGAAAGTTATTTGTGAAGAATTTTATTTGAAACATTTAGGATTTTGGATTTGGAATTCTTGATCTTTCAAGAAAAAAACCTTTTATATAAGAAGTTTCCGTTGTAATTGATCAACTTAAATTAAATCAGCGTTTAACTTTGGAATGGTCCATAGGAAATTTCGTATTTGTTGAATATAAGTTGAATTTGAATTTTGTTGTCATTTAAATGAGGTTTTTTTAGAATCATATTCCCAAATGGGAATGACGGGTCTTAAGTAATTAAGAAGCATCAGCGCGTTATTTTTTCTTAGAATGTGAGATTTGTAGCTAGATTTTTCAATTTAATATGTTATATTACGCAAGTTTAAGTTTAGAATGTCTTTAGTCATTAATTTTAAATACATTATATAATATATATGTCAATTTATAAAGAACAGAAATTTTATATAACAATCCTAAAAACATCTTATGTGGTTTTATGTTCTTCAAACCTTTTTTTTTACCGATTATTGACTACAATTTAAAAAATGTGACTATATTTTCGGTTAATTTTAGAAAATTTAGTTAAATTTTTTGTTCATCTCAAGTAATGGTACTATTGTGCGACTATCAGTTAGTATACATTATCTAATTTAACACAGAATATAAAGACAAATATGCATATAAAACAAACCATATAAATGAATAAATTTGAAAAACGCTATGACAAATAGTTTTCGAGAAAACATACTTTTGAATGGAATAAAAAAATATTTAAAAAGTATCGAATGTGTTAAAAAAAACTTATCCAGATGTATTTTAGTCCCCCAAATGATTTTACATTTTATATGTAGACCTTTACAGTCCTAGTCATGTATAGCAAAACGTAGGTTTTCTAGAGACAATGATTTAATGAAAATGTATTTTTTTTAAACTAAGTTAAATTAAAAAC
Source organism: Hylyphantes graminicola (assembly GCA_023701765.1). Lineage (NCBI taxonomy): Eukaryota > Metazoa > Arthropoda > Arachnida > Araneae > Linyphiidae > Hylyphantes > Hylyphantes graminicola. The sequence continues at coordinate 10,702,400 of CM043115.1, read as the reverse complement.
CACATAAAAATCAGAAAAGTACAGCTGTGGAAATAAAAAAGTACCCACTTGAGGTTATTTCATCCGTTAGTCACCCTATAGAATCGGACCTTTTTGAGATTGTGTACAATTAACATTCTGATTATATTGCACGATACAAAATTTGCATAAGGGGCCGTCTTCATATTAAAAATATCACGAACTTTGAAATTTCCAATGGCAACACCCAATTTTAATAACTTAGAAATGTTAAGCACTCTTGAAAACCCTTAAATCTAAGTTTTTGTTACATTTGGATGAATATTTGATGAGTTATTTAATCGAATCACTTGGGGACCTTTTGGGGACCATCTCTAAAATGACAAGCAAGCATGCATGCAAGGTCGTCTTTTATTTATCAAATCACACGTAATCTTATACACAGTCCCCTAAAGGGTAATTAAAAAGTATTTTGTGATTTACTCAGCAAATTATGAATAAAATTTTTTAAAAATTGGGATTTCGCTTGAACTTCCTGTCTTGAATTTATTTCTTTAAAAATATTAAGGGGTTTCTATTCATATTTTTTCTAAAAATTAATCTAATAATTATTTAAAAATATAAAAATTGTTTTAAATACCTCAATATTGAGTGCATTTTGTTTGGGTTATTATAATTTCTTTTCAGTAAAAAATTCGTTTCCTTATCTTAATTATTTATAGATTGGGATAGTTTTTTATGTGAAACTCATTTAACATTATGGGACCTAAACTTTGCACGTCTCTAACTCCCCTAATAATGCTTAAAAACTAACAAAATTTGGCATTTCGTATTAACATAGGTCATAGATTTGAAATATGAACTCAAAAAGGGGTGTTACTATTGGAAATTTTAAAGTTAGTAACATTTTTAATATGAAGATGGCCCCTTATGCAAATTTTGTTTCATGCAATTAACTCAGAATGTTAATTGTTCAAAATGTCAAAAAGGTCCGATTCTATAGGATGACTAACGGCCAAAATAACCTCAAGTGGGTACTTTTTTATTTCCACAGCTGTACCTATTCTACCACATATTGATCTCAATACATTTAAATTAGGTGGTACAGATTGTGTTAATATATTTTGTTCCATATTACGCCTTTTGTTCCATATTAACCTGGCTTCTCCTATTGTCAACACAAAAATGTAATGCCAAATACGTAATTAATATTTCTTGTTTTATTATTAAATAGTGTACTTTTTTTATTTGTTCTTCAAATGTAGAAAATAAATTCAAATAAAAATATTTTTTTAAAAAAAAGAAAAGATATTGCCTTTTTAAATACGATTCGAGCATTATTTTTAAAGATATGTTGACGCTTTGTAACAGATATATTGTTAAAAGAGGAAATTGCTGTGCAAAAAAAATTACTTTAATTGGTTTAAGAGATCAAATATATATTGAAAAGTAAACCTCCTTGGTAAGAATGAAAAGATTTCAAAAGAAAAAGAGTGGTCCAAAACTACATACAATAAACATTATTTCACATAAATAAATTGTTAGTTACAATTATGTCAGAATATCTATAGAAGAACCGTGACAAACGTCCAATTCCAAACCCAATTCCCATTAAAGACAATTCATTTGCGCTAAACTAACTCTCAAACTCCACAGCTCCAGAGGAATCTAACGAAACACAAACAAGTCCAAAAGACCAAAAAAAGGCGGCAGACCAAAAAGAAAAAAGAAGTCTGAAGCAGACCTGATAGCTCAAATATTGACAAATCACGGAATTCAGTGTTGAATGAGGTACAGACCTTTTCAATCATCGAATTTAATTTCCGATGGACTGTAATGGACCAGAAATAAGTTATGGATGGGGAGAACTTTATTTGAAACATTTAAGGTTGGAACTATTGTTTTTTCTTAAAGATTTCTTCCTTAAAAAAGCTTCTTATATTAGATTTTGAATATTTTAATTTTTTTGTAGGCTTCGGTCTGTAAATTAAATCGTTTTAAATCTTCGGGTTGGATGTACATAATTAGTAGATTTCCGCTGAAAGGCTGGCATGTTTCTGCTTTTAAGGTTTTAGTTGAATAAATTTTGCACTAGAGTTACTTCATGACTTGGCAACGAGCTTCACATTTTTTAAACAGAGTTTATTGACGTGATTAACACGTGATTGACCATTAAACACAACATATGTTTTTGTCTAGTTTCTTGTTTATTTCTGCCTTCTTTATTTTTATTCTTCTTTCGTTTATTCGTCAAATTCGATTGAGATGATGACTTACGGATACATAGCTGGACACCAGCTATTTAACATGGCAATCCATAACGAACTCCTAACTATAATTCTAACTAACAGCTAGTTACTAACACCTCAGGCGTTGGGCTGAATAAACATCTATGAACAACACTCTATAAAGTGAGAAGTTCTGAATCATAGGTTAGGTTAGGTTGGAATTATCGTCACACTAGAGCTACACGAGGGGTATTGGCGACGGGCGCCGCATTTTAGAACCACAGTCAGGAGACGAGCCAACACCTGAATAGGCACCCAACGCAACCGTTAAATGCGACATTGTACGCAGCCCTGAATCATACGTAAGATAATTTTGCAAATATTTACTTCTAAAATGTGTAACGAAGATATGTCAGTAAACCCAAGTCCTGATATAGGGTCAGACTGGTTCTAAACTCTGGCTGATGTGTATCATATTTTTTTACTATCTTTTCATATTCTTTCTTATAACATCGGTCAAACCAATCACAAAAGGTCAATGACTGAGTCTACCGAGCGAAAACAAAGACAATTACTAAATTGTCGACAGCATTTAACGTAATAGAAAATAAAACTAAGAGCTCCATACTTTAACAATCCCAACGGGCCTGGTTTTTGGTTGGTTGGAAGACATATATTTTCAGGCCTGTGTGCTTGGTCAGAGACCCGCTTATAAACCTTCGTCCAATAAGACAGACACAGCACACACACTTAAACACCCCCACATTTTAGTTATGTCCCTGAAGGAGAGGGACATAGTCTCCAGGGACCTGTACCAGTGGAAAACTGCGCAATGACCGCCCACAGGACTTTCGGACCCAACAGATTTAACGAGCAAATATTCCGCATATACTCGGTGGGTCTTCAGTGGTACCGGGACTTGATTTCGGGACCTTCCGATCCAAAGCTCGAGATCCTAACCACAAGGCTCCCCACAGTTCCACCTCATGGTAGATCAGGTCTTGAATGAACCATAGAGTACAGTTACAGGTTAGGTTTGAATTATCGTAGCACTAGAGCTACACGAGGGCTATTGGCGACTGGCGTCGTAGTTTAGAACCACAGTCAGGTGACGAACCAACACCTGAATAGGCACCCAACGCAACCGTTAAGGGCGACATCGTACGCAGCGTTAGGACTTTGAAGGATATTTAACGTGCACTCCCTTACACGGGGTATTATTCGCCGGACATTTTTGGCTGCAAGGGCCGTTTATGACTACAGTTATAGAGTGGTTTCTAAAATATTATCATCTAAAAAAAGATATTCTCAATACTTCTTGTAGCTTCCTATATTAGATTTTATCGCTTCATTGTTTCCTTCTTGAAATTTCCTGTTCAACGTCTAGAAGTGATTGAGCACTAACATCATCTGCTGTGGATGGCTAAGCGAAAACTTGTATTAAACCTTTATATTGCAAAGTTAGTGAAAAAGTGACATTTCTGTCATGTTAACTCAATGGAAGTTAGTTCACTTTTCAGCGTTAGGTTAGGCGTAGTCCGTGGTGACTTCAGTATTATTACTCTCCAAAAATAGACTAAATTCTCTGGTTATTGAAGTTGCGTAAAAATAAAACTGTCAATCTATTACATAGTATTAAATTGATCATAAGTTTGGTAGTATGAATATTATTTTAGTTATATAAGCCTAAACGATGTTGAGAAATTAAAAAAAAACATATATATAATGAAAAAACTTACTTAAGAATTGATTAAGGTCAAACTTTATTATGAATCTTTAAAATAAAACATATATTTGTCATTTTTATTCTTAGGTTCTATATAGAAAATTAGAGCAACAAAAAGATAACATGGGCAACCATAAGAAACATATAAAAGCAGTTTTATTCTTATATCAATTTGATACTACATTGTTACTTACAACAATTACTGTTTTTTTTTAATATCAATTTCTTACTACAATGTCACTTTCAATGTTTTACTGTTTTTTTATTATTTTATCAATTGTATCAATATTATAGTCATTAACTGTGGAATGATTATAATAAACAGTGTGTTCAATTTTCTTTAGGCTCATATCATACGATTCGATATTATGTTTCATATTATTTTAAATATGTCCATAGTTTTCTATAATAATCAGATTTAAAATAATTGCCATAAATTATTGTGTTTTTTTTTTCATTTTAAAGAAACACCTAAAATTTTATGACTTAGTATTTTATGACAATTTTTATGACTTCATAGTTTTATTCTATAAATGTTAACATATATTTAACTGGTTTTCTCAAATAATCAAGTATTAAAATATTGTTGTTGTTTATTTACATTTTAAAACCAACTATTCAACAATAGCTCTGATCAAGAATAGAGTTTTTGTGCTACTTTTTTCTTCATTTTCAAAAAAGTAATTTTTTTTTTCTCATTTAAAAAAATAAGGAATTTCAATCAGAAAACATGACCAAAAAACCATTTTTATATATATATATATATATATATATATATATATATATATATATATATATATATATATATATATATATATATATATATATATATATATATATATATATATATATATAAATGGTTTTTTGGTATAAAATATATATATATATATATAAATATTACTGGTGATTGGCGTAATATATGTCCCAATTAGATGTTAATAACGACTGTATGCCTGAAACAGCAGAACTGAGAAGTTTTGCCTCCATTTCGCGCATTTAAAAACATGTAATGACGCATTTCCTGTCAAAAAACGGCAATTTTTTAAATTTAAAAGATCCAAAATTACAAAAAAATGGTCTGTTGTGCACCGTAACACGATGCAGAGTTTGCTTCCCCTTCAAAAAGGCCGAAAAAGTCAAAATTTTACCCCAAATCCATCCCCATAACATTCGATATTTTCCCTCAAATTTGCTTTTCTGGAAACACCGGGTTTTTTCAAACCGGTGAAAAAGAATCAGTTTAACCGATATTAAAAAAGCATGTTTAAAGTCCTCAAAAACCGTTTCTAATCGGTTAAACTGGTTCTTTTTCAACGGTTTGAAAAGAAAAACCGGTGTTTCCAAACTCTTGCAAATTTGAGGAAAAATATCGAATGGTATAGTGGTGGAATTGGGTTAAAATTTTGGACTTTTTGTATTTTTTGAAGAAGGCGCAAATTCTACATCGTTTTGCAGTGCACAACAGACCAATTTTTTAAAATTTTGGGTCTTTTAAATTTAAAAAATTGCCTTTTTTTAAACAGGAAATGCGTCATTACATGTTTTTAAATGCGCGAAATTGAGGCAAAACTTCTCAGTACTGCTGTTTTCGGCATGCAGTCATTATTAACATCTAATTGGGACATATATTACGCCAATCACCAGTAATATTTCCCCTTAAAAGAGCTAAAGCGGCTATATTTGCTGCTGGTATGTAATTGGACCAGGAATGGTACAAAAATGGTTAAAATTAAGCAGTAAAACGTGTTTTTTAATTCATATTATCAAACAGAAATACAATTCTAGCAAAAAAAGTGCGAAATTAGATCATTAAATGACATTAAATCGATTTTGTCTATATTTATGAGACATATTTTTAGGTACTTTTTACGATTAATTTAATTTAAAAATTTATTATTGGTTGTTTTCTTTGTGATTCATGCTACTTTTAATTATATATATTTGTTTTAACCTTACCACTAAAACATTTTTCAAATAAACCTTTTCATTGAAATTTTGTGACTCAAAATGTATTTTGTCTAAACTTTTGAGACGCACTATAACTTTTGAAAAAATTAATATATATTTTTTTCCTTTTTTTCTTATTATATTAAAAGACCGGTCCTTATATAATTGCAAAAACGGAATTTTTAAGCAAAGAAACTCAAATATCGTTCACTTTAAAATCTCTAACTCTGCAAAAACTGTATCCAAATTTCAATACAGAACCTAAATAACTAAAGAACTAAAAGATCTATACCATCACTAAAATAAAACAGATAAATCTTAAAACAAACAATATTTGGCAATTCTTACACAAAAATAGTATAAATTCAATTCTTCTGCACTTAATAAGATCGTTAACCGTATAGACTTCAAATAATCCCCCAAACCCGAATCGATTATAGAGACCGTCATTAATATTGATATAGACGACTTCTCTATACGTTGTTAGGTGTAATGGACTTGCTGAAGATTCTAAGAGCTTTTTTCTAGTTTTCTTAGGGAGAAGAAAATCGAATTTTCTAATAAATAGAATTCTTGGTTTTGTGTTTATTGAATAATCCATCAACCTGTCGATGATTTGAATGGTTTTAGGAATATTTCTTCAAAAATTAATTTTAATCATATTTTTTTAATTTCGAAAATTATGATTTTTTTAACTGGTTATCGTGTATAAGTTTTTTAGTTATGTGTGACGAATTCCATTAAACTGAAGAATTTGGTATTTTAAGTCACAAGTTATACAATCATTTTAAATTAAAAAAAATAATTAAAAAAAATAATAATAATTAAAACATGTTACAAATAATTAGTCTGCAGTGCGTGTAGATCAACCATCCTGCTATTTTTCATTTGATCGTCTAAGCTGTAGTGATTATCATTTTAACTTACGTGGATTACACTATGCAGAGAGAAATTCAGCATGGAATTCGCCATTTATGTATAAAATAAAATTGAGCAAACATCATTTAAAAAGTGTAAGAAACGTATGTTGCCGTGTGCCTTCAGGCCATAGCATTTAAGCCGTATCCAGTTAACGGCTATAATATTGTTTATATGGATATACGAATGCAAAACATTGCTTTTAAAATGTAGAAAATACATTAATCCCCATATAAAGCCTAAGTACATTTTAAGGCCAATAATGCTTTACTATACAGGAATTGCCATCACTGATGGCGTATTAGCAAATGCAATTTTACCTTTAGTCTGCGCACCCTAATAACAACGCATGTATAAACATTGTTTTGTTATCATTACAGGCCTTTCTAGAAATAGTCCCCTCCCACGCAAAGTTTGGTGCCCCACTAAACATTCCAATTATTCGCATCAGGACAACTTACCCAGAGCATTCTTTCGGCAAATACCACATATTCCGAAGGCTTGAGATAGCATTGTAAGGAAATAAAGATATGTTATTTCTTACTTGCTTTCATAGGCTGGATAACATTTTGTTTAGCTGTCGCCAGCTAGAGTAGTAAAATCTAGTTTGAAAGCTGTTCGGAAAGGCGATTAGTAACACAAGTATGCTTTAATGTTATTATTAAGTTGTGTATAAATACGTAACATACTTTTTTGAATGCTACACTCTTAAAACAAACGAGTGAAATCCACTCCAGTTGGAGAAGTGCATTTCCGAAACTGAAAAGGAATGACATTAACTCAGACTGAGTTAAAAGCACTCGTTTGGACTGATCCTGTTGGAGGTTTAACACACAAAGGATCCACTCCAAAAGGAGAAGTGCATTTTCCAGACTGGAGGAGTGAAAATTAATCAGACTGAGTTAAAATCGCTCGTTCGTTTTAAGAGTGTAATATATAAATATTTCTAAATATCTTATTTATCTCCATTATAAATTACAAAAAACAGTTCACGAAATACAGTGACAATACCAATCTATTCCAATCCATTGATTATGGTTCAAAATTACAAATCAAACTTCCCACAGGCCATTAATCAATCTTGACCACCTTTAAACTAAGAAGAAGCAACACGTGCTTCCTCTAAATAACGCAAACTTTTCGTCCTTTCCTCAGCGTGTGGTCTGTGTTATACGATCAGCCACAAATCAAGGGTGACCCACATTCAGAACGGAATTAATATTAAAAATAATGAAGGATGCCTATAAATGAGAGCCTCTTTCCGCTATAAATCTATGGACATAAGCCCACGCACGTCGCTTTGTGCACATCTTAGTTTCGTCTTAATTTCCGGTGCTTCCATTTTTGTTGGGAACAACTTGTTTTTTTAGATTTAGGGTGCACAGGAGTGGTATATGGTCTAAGGGACAAGCCACTTGTAATTTTGAAGTGTAATGAAAGGATTAGAAACCTGAACTAGAAGACACTATAAAAAATCCTATAATATTGCTAAAAATTTCTTGCAGCAAATTTGCCAGAAAATATATGTAATTCTAAGGTGAAATTCTGTTGACTGAATTTTCCCGTACCCAAGTAATACAGAAAATTTTCTTGCCCTACAGATGTTTTTATTGTATTTCTGGGTACGTTAAAAAAAAAGTTTATACAAAACAATAAAATGATTTTTTATATTTCCTTTTATAAACAGCAAAAGTTATTAATGACTTTTCAAAAACATTTTTTTTTATTTTCCACGATGAATTTTTTAGACATATTAAAGCGAAAATCTATTTAAGTTTAAAGGTAAACATTTTGAGTTTTCAAGTAATAAAAAAAATAGACAGATAATTTGAAAGAGAAAAATCGTTTGGACAGCTAACCATAGTTGAAACTAATCAACTGTTTTAAATTAAGGCACAATATTATTTTTACTTTTTTTTTCTAAGAAAACTTCTGTTTTATTATATTTTTGAAATTATGATAATTAGATAAGAAAAACTAATCTAAATCTGCATATATAAATAAAAGTTTAAATAAAAATGGTTGAAGTTTCTATACAACAAAGTAATTTTCAAAAGTTTATGTTGCTAGTCCACACTGTAATTTATCTCGTAAAATTATTTTTTCACTTAATCGTATAATATTGGGTTATATAAAAGCAAATAATATACTATTTTTGGGTAACTGAGTAATAATTCGGGATTATTAATCTAAATATTATATATCACGCTATTTTTTTTTTGTGCAATTAACACTTTTTGTTCAAACATTCACCTGATGACTAAAAAAATGCAAACATATTTAAAACGTTATTTTTTTAACACCAATACATATCCTCGATTCAAAATAGGGATAAAAAGAGCATCATTTTTATTTAATTTACTAAAAAACAGTTTTACTTTACATTACACAGACAATAAAGCAATTACCCTACACTTAACATATTAGACCCAGACTGAATTTTTATAGAGGGCAAATATTTATAAAAAAATATCGTTTAATACCATGAGCTACAAGGACAGTTGGGGGTAGAGGTAGGTACATATATATTCCGGCATGTGAGCTTGATCAGAGACCAGCTTATATAAAACTTCCGTCAAGTAAGACAGACACAAAAAGAATTTTTACTGTCACAGAGAAAGGAAAGTTCCACCAGGATAAAGGCGGGAATTGAACCCGCACCCGTTACAGCAAGCAGACTGCGGGCGTAATGGTCCAAACCACTCGGCCATCCGGCCCCCACAACAACAGTTCCAATCAACACTTTACGTAATACAAAATAATAACAATCCATTTATATTATGAGGACAATAATATCAAGTTTCGGGGTTATACTTTTTTTTTATATAATAAGGACAATACCATAAAAAAACCGAATATCCCCACCAAAATTCGATGATTTATTCGGTTCCGTACATAAGTCGTTCCATCACTTTCGCCAGGGCAGCTTATGTCACCCGCAGATGGGGAGTTACTCGTGGACTTTTGACTTGATCAATGTAGGAAGTGGGATACCGATCGAAACATTTCCCCTATGCTTTGGGAATATGGAGGTTTTTAAAGATATTGTTTCATAGCCTTGGGAATTAAGAAGGGTTCTCTATTTTTTTTAGTGAATATATGTCTGTATATCATAAAGATGCTTGTAATTAAGTAAAATGATTCTTGATTTCACTGTTGGATTTTAAGTTACCCACTTTACCGAGGATTTTTGGTAGCAAATGTGGGGTGAAGTTTAAAGGATTTTCCGTAGGCTTAGAGGAATATAGAGGTTTTGAATATATTATTTCATGGGAGCTTTGGGAATTAGAATGGTTCTCCATTTTTATTTAACGAAAATGAGTCTTCATGGCAATTCTGATAATCAAAAAAGTATTTTTATGTGCAATTTGTTAGCAATTTGAAATTTATTTTAATTAGAGTTATTTTCATGGTTATGGACTTTAAATAGACATGTTTTAACTCATGAGTAGTTCGGCGGTAGAGCTTTCATATTTAGACTTACTGGAATTTCATACCAGGAATTACTTTTGTTTTGGTGAAGAGTAAGCCCAAGATTGCGGGTTCGAGCCCCGGTTGAGTTGTTGGATATTCTGGATGGGACAATCTTAGGCACGCATGTCATGTGATTATGTGGCATGTAAAAGATCACTGGAGGCTTCGGGTTATCTCGTCAAAATTAAATCTCGGCATGCATTCCCAGAAAGCTCAGATTCATTGTAATATGGGCGTCAAAATTAGCAGCGAGAGTCGGCCTATATAGTGACACAATAAAATGGCTCCCAGTTCTGGTGAATATGCCGAGTCGGTAAAAGGCTTGAACGACAATATTGCAGCTCCATTACATAAATAAGAAAATTTTGTTTTGGTGATAAAAGATCTTTTTCAAATGTAATATAAAATATTTTATATTATAGTTCATTTGGTCGTCCTTGTTGGCACATTGTTCTTCTTAAATTGCGTTGTTTATGTATTTTATTAATTCAATTGTAAATGCTCAAACTGACACTGGCAGTTGCCAAAGATACACAAAACAATTGACGAATTATGTAAAAGGAAATATTTTTTTAGTTCGGATTGATTCCTACATAAACTTCCTGCAAGTGTGAATTGAGCAGCTTCACAAGTTTCAACAAAGCAGTTTCCCAACAATAACAGGTGTTTTTCTTCAAAGGAGAGAGATCGACTCACATATGGAAAGTTTAAACTATTAACAATGCGATTGTAACAAAATACATACGATAAAATATAAGAATTAAAAAACAAATTCTTCGTAATTTCCACTAGAAACTTAAGCATTCACCGGTTTATCAAGCTCACCTAACAGCAGAAACAACATAAAACAAAACAATACATTCAAGGTCCTTCCGCTTCAATTTCGTCTTCTGATAAGCGTGTCAAACCTGGAAATAATTACCACTAAACGTGGCTAAATTATTGAATGTCTGTCTTTTTATCTAGCTCATTAGCTGATAAAGGAAAAGGAAGTATGCTTCACTATGACACATGAATCACAATTTTCTTGTATTGGTGATATAAATTATTGAAAAATGCTAACGAATTGGAGATATTTCAGTTAGAAAAAGACGTATGTCTCATAGTATAAAATCGAACATATATCCTTGTTCTATTAAGATATTAGTCGATACGATCCTTACATATTGTGCATCGAAGCATGGATACAATGAATTTAATTTTTGCGATACCAGCCAAAGATAAATCGTAATGACGCATTTAGCGAGACAATTGATCATTTGGAATCGGACTTTAATTATGCTCTGTCACGATTGTCATGTTACAGAAACTAAGTAGCATCAGAAACTCGCTTGATTATATAAAAATCAAAGATTGTATGATAGAAGTAAAATAATAAATCTTGAGTAACATTCACTTTCTTAAATTTTAATTACGATTAAAAAGTATTGTAATGTGTGTGTGCCTGCCCAAAAAATACGAACTATTTTCTATTTTATAAATTGTGCATGGTATTTTATATTACATCGTAGGTTACATTGCTGAATAAAATTGTAGCTTTTCTATTTTTTTTTCATTTAATTTGATTTTAACTAAGGTTTACCGATTGTCTCTTTTAATTACAGTTTAAGTCTTTATCTACAAACGATACAAGTATCACTTGGTCGTTGTCTTATTTAAATTGCTTGTCTGAAGGAAAAAAAAGTTGCCAGTGACCTTTTATTAATGCAGCATGCTGTTTCTGCACATTAAAGACACAAAAAAGTTAAAAACATATTCATTTAATAAAATTCAATTGCCCTCATTGCAGTTTAGTAATTATTATAAGTAGAATGGCGGGCAAATGAAACCCTTTTTACCCTTTTATATTATAATCAATTGCAATAGCTTACTTTAAAATACTCACTCAAAGAAAAGTCAATAATCCTAAAACTTAATTCGGTGCATAAAAATTAATATTTTCTTTATTTTTTTTTAAATGCACCTTCATGATTTTCGCTTTTCTTTCTTGTATTTTTTCAAAATAAATCAAGTAAGTTTCTCCACTTCCCTTCACTTCAAATACAACAACCACAGACGACTTTCTGGGAAAACTCAAAGAACCAGCGAACCAAGTGACCGAAAAAGAAAATTGAGAAAACTAGTTCCATTTGGAATAAGAAAGGGGAAACTAGTTCCAAACAAAGATAGACATTTCATAAAGCTCTGTTAGATCGAGGAAATTAGAATTGAAAACTCTGACTGTTTCTGGGGACATTTTAAGGATACAAACTAAGCCTTTGTTCAACATCAACAGACACACTTGACACAGATCTTTTCCCAAGGTTATACTTTTCCAGTGACTAAGAAACTTATTCCCTTAATACTTTGTTTCAATAGAAGAAAGTTTTTGCAGCTTGGATGAATGAATGGTCATAGATTAAACTATTTCTTTGTTAGTGACATTATAAGTAAGGACACATATAGAGTAAACAATCACAATATCGGATATGCAATTATAAATATTTTGTGTAGCCTTATTTATGAATATGTGTAATTTGAAAGTGTTGAAAGAATTTGTGTGCTGTTTTCTGGATACTGATTTATATTAAACAAAAATTGAAGTTATTAAACAACTTCAACCCATTTTTACATGCAATTAAATAAGCGACTGCCCGCGGGTTCGAATCCCTGGTAAAGCATGGGTATTTGTGTTGTCCTGAGTGCATGCGGAGAACGTGCTCGTTAAATCTATGGGTCCGAAAGTCCTGTGGTCGGTCATAGCGCCGTTTACCATGGCTGAAGGTCGCCTGGAGAAAATTGCCCCACCCCTCCAGCGACATGCCTACTTTTAGGATGTGGCGCCATCTTGGATTAGAAATCAGACATCCACCCTATTATAGGTACTCAAAGCATTGTGCAAACGGATGGTACTGCATCCCCATTGCCTTTCAGGCTACGGCCTGTAGGCACACGAAAACAACATACGATTAAAATAAAATACCCATTATGATATATTAATCACACAACATTGTCAAACCAGAACTAATTTTCAGGTTAGCAAAAAACAATGCTTTTCAAAATATAGTTATATAGTTCATAAGAAGATTTTGTACTAAAGAGCAAAATTAACAGGCACCGGCATGCGACTGCTAATGAAGGGATGTAAAACCAATCAAAGTACCGCGCTGTGCTCTACAGCATCTGTATTCTGCTACCATGGCTACCATGGTTTATCAAAATGTAATGAATTTAAGTGATTGGACTATACTTACGTGCATCCCTGAAGTGGTGATGAATTTCGGATTTTCGCTTACGACTATTTTACGAAAGTAACATGAAAATCGGAAATCAAATAAACGATCAAGCATCAAAAAAGTGTCCATCAATGACTGATGAAAATCGTTAAACGTAATCCAGTTCCAAAAGCCTATATAGATGAAGATTTATATAATGAAGAACAAAAAAAATGACAAACGACAGTGAGAGCGTCCTCAAAAGGGAAGAGCATAGACTTTTTAGCCCGTTACCCCTTTAGCCAGAAGAGACAGTCACAAGAGACACACAAAGAAGGACGACACAAACACATTACTTATGACTTGTGACTTTCATGGTGGGGGGCAAGATCGCCAAGCACTGCGACTATAAGTCTATTGTACTAAGCCCCAGAAATGACACAAGCACAAGAGACACACAAAGAAAGAGACGACACAAACACATAGACAAATAACAACATTTATTGACAGTCACAAGCATCCATGCCTGACCGGGATTCGAACCCGTTCTCAGCAGCTCCAAAGGCTAGAATCCTAACGAGTGTGCCACCGAGGCGGCACACAAACACATAGGCAAATAACAACATTTATTGACTAACAAAAACTCCATGCCTTACCGGGATCGAACCCGAACCCAACAGCTCCAAATGCTAGCAACCTAGCCAATGCTCCGCCTGGTCGGCTGTATAATATGTACTGCGTCGAAATTATTTGATAGCCCAGCATTGAAGTCTGTAGCAGTTTTCAGAAGCGATGTACGTCTGGAGCGTTTAATGATTATCGTCAGTCGTCGGGGGACCGTTTTTTGAATTATCTTTTTCCGGCTTCTGCGTCGGTAATTTGATATTTTAACTTTTTGATTTTTAGGAACATTTCATTTAATACAAAAAACAAAAACAAGAAAAATCTGATTTTTTTCAATCAAAGAAGTGTTATATTTTACAAAATATTTACATTTTACTTTAAAGTAATACTTCATTTTGTGCTGTGCAGTGCAATAGTCTGCTAAATTTAGGTGTTATGGGGAAAACATTTGGAAACACTGGAAAGGGTTCCAGTAACTCATTTCTAGAGAAATTATAAGAGAGGAAATAAAATAAAACAATAAGTATCTGAAAAAATCCGTTGAAACAATTTTACAAAAGACATAAACAACTATAAAAACTCCTTAAGATTTCATTTATAAATGAAATCTTAAGATAAGTTCTACTGAAAGTCTCTAACAATGCCCACAGGAAATTGCACCAAATACCATTTCCATTTATTACGTATAAAAACTCCCAAGGAGCTACTAAGACCAACAACCACTGAGCAAATTCCCCTGAATAGTCAAGAACATAGCTTTAATTTACGAAAATGGCATCGAGACCAAATCTTGAGCAAAATCAGAGAGCCCCCGAAACTTTCGAAACCAAACCAAAAGACAACATAAAAAACAGCAATAATTCTTCCCATGTCCTCCAGGGAGCCATCACGCACTCTTGCAATATTTTGGACAGAAGCGTGCAAACTTTTTTCCCACAGCGGTGGCAACAGTAAATGTCGAATGCTTCATTCGGGAAGATGCCGCAAACTATTCGGATTGGATTTTTCTTGTCATTGCGGCCTGGGACGTGTAAAATATGTACTAGAAACATTGTTGCGAACCTGACGTGTTTCGTTCTGGACCATCAATCGTCTTGACCTATTTCTGATCAGTGTAAAAAACTTTAAAGCAAGATTTGAAATGTGGATTGTTTTGGTATTTGCCAACAATCAAAAGTATTCTAGATACGTGTTTAAATAAAAATGTTATCCATATAAATTAATTATTTTAAATTTGATAAAAAAGAACCTTATAAGTGACCACAATTAAAATTGAATTAATAACGGAACATATTGAGAAAAAACTTAATTATACTTAGCCTTTCCTAATCAGATAAAATTTTTAAATAAATATTTTTTTGACAAACTTTTATGTATTACATAACAAACCATAAATAAATGCTACACAGTCAAATTCCAATAATCCGAATATTCATTATAAAGTACAGCATCCGTTACATGAACTATTGGGCTCTCTTTGCGATACACCACACGATGAGAAATTAGAATATCACAAACTGCGAAACTGTTCTATTCAAAAAAGTTTTATATCTAATTATATGTCATCGTACTCTTGTGATCTAATAATGTGTCAGTAAAACAATATTATACGACACAATCCATTTATTTTTTCAAGACAGAATAATCTTCTTCCCTAAACCCGTTTTTCATCTAACTTACAACGAATGAAACGAATTAAAAAGTAGTGTATATCTCATCCAAATAAACCAATTACCTAACCAAAGTACCGAGAAACGTACTTGATTGAAAGCACCCGGGGCATTTTCGTGATATCCAACGCTTGACAGAGTTATTTAAAATAAACCCAACTAATCGTGCATCGCTACCGTTTCTCACAGATCGTACATCACCTCGAAATTAAAAACCGTCGCTCTCTCGTCAGTGCCTTGAATTCAATTTAGAAAAGAAAAGGAAATCAAGTTAGGACGGATAGAAACTCTTCCGTGGGCAGGTAAACTGCAGTAACTTCAATAATAACTTGGACCATTGTTGCAAACATTCAATTGCTCTAACAATAAAGGAAATATTCAGGTTTTTTTTTTTCGGATCAAAAATGGTGCAACTCATTGTTGCGGTTACTGCAGTACACTTTAAAAAATGGATGTTCAAAAACGACGTACTTTCCCTTAATTTTGACGATTCCATTACTGGCAAATGCTCCGAGTTTCGTTCCCTCAAAGTGAGGAAATTTGAATTGCCATTTTTATGAGGATTTGAATGTCGTCTAATCTACAGACATATTTCGTCATTTTTGAGCATGTGAGTACAACAATGAGATTCTGTTTCCTCAAAATCAAGACACAGAATCGTCAAATCACGATCGTAAAAGTGAGGATTCGCGTTTACTCAAAAGTCCCCCGATAGTTTGACGAAACAATCCTCAAAATTAACGAAATGAAGCTTGAGGATTCATGAATCGTCAAAAATGAAAGTGTTATTTCTGAGAGTGTATACCTGCTCACGGCAGAACTAACTGCCGGTGGCAGGTAAACTGCAGTAAGAAGCACAATGACTTGGGCTATAGATGCAATCGCTAATTTTCTTTAACCCATAAAACATAATTGAAAAATACAAATTACTTCAATGTTAAAATGATCCAATTCACTGTTGTGGTAACTGCAGTTTCCCGCCGGTCCACTGGCACAATGGTTAGTGTACTAGCCTTTGCAGCTGCTGGGCTCGGGTTCGAATCCCGGTAAAGGCATGGATGTTTGTGTTTGTCAATAAATGTTGTTATTTGTCTATGTGTTTGTGGCGTACTTCTTTGTGTGTCTCTTGTGACTGTCTCTTCTGGCGAGCGGGGTAATGGGCTATATAGCCTACGCCCTTCCCTTCTAGAGGGCGCAATCACTGTCATTTGTCATACTGCAGTTTCCCGCCCACGGCAGATAACTGCTTCTTCACAGGCGTGGCCTAATGAAATGACATCACTTTCGAAACCGAAACTACGAGCAAAAGTATTACAACTAGTAATGATTTTCGTTGTTTGCTTCGAAGTTATGGAAAATGGAAGATAAAATTTGGTTTGGTTTAGCTGCATTATGCTTCAAACTTAAATAGTTATAATATAAAACATAAATATACTTAAAACTCGTATACTTAACTTATATTTTATACTTTTACTTAACTTAAGATTATACTTTTACTTAAATTATGCTTATACTTAACTTATGCTTATTCTTAAATAGTTATAATAGTTTAATAGTTTTTTTATATCTCAATAGGAGTAAGTTCATTTTTTTTTCTAGACGATGGTATTTAAACTGATTTTGCGTACATAAGGGGCATCTTTTGGATCATTCATTGTTCGTCCCCCTAAAACAACAGAATTTTCACCTTTGCTCATATAATGAAATTTCTTATATGCTTGAAAAATTGACATGTACTTGAAATTAATTTTGCTTGTAGTAGATGCTTTTGTTTTCACGAAGAAAACATTTGTAAAATGTTTCCAAAGTGTTTATTGTTGAAGTTAAATTATTGTTTCAAAGCTATTTCTTGTTATTATATATATATTTGTATAATCGGCTTAAGCAGAAGATCCTGTAATATTGGGCTTTGTAATGCAGCAAAGATCCAGGCAGCACCTTAGCTAGAAACCTTGAAATAATAAAAAATTGATAGTTAATAAAATCATCTTTATTTAGTTTTAACTTTAATACATCGTTTAGTGACTGGGTACAAAATAAGAGTCTACATCCAACGAAACCAAAAAGCACTAAAATCAAAGTTTTTGAACGTAAAGCTTCATTGATCCTTTAGCGACAGAAATGTAGTAAACGTTTTCCCAATACCCGAGATCTGATATTTATCGAGGGATTTTTGATTTTTCACGCGATAAAGTTTTATGCTCGTCTAGACCTGGTTTTATTTATTGGTTGGTTTAAGGCTAATATGGAAGATTCTAGATTTAATGGAAATGTTTAGGAAGATAAAAGACTTTTGGAAAATTGTAGAAGAAAAACAATTATTACTTTATCATAAATTTATATTACTAAGCAAAAACTTTATTGAAATTAGTCGTTTATACTTTGCTGCCGATGGTTTATATGAAAAGTATTGAACTAAAAAAGCCCCAAATGAGAAACACAGAATTATATATTTATTTTATACAAGTTTAAGCTAATTACAAGTAAACTTTTCGTGGAAAAACTCATTCCATCATGGAAAATTGATTATTAGAACCTAACACATCCACAATTAACAAATCAAAAGTTTGATAAGTTAATTAGTTATTATTCAGATAGGTTTTATTGATGCATTTTTAATTAATATATTACTTGTAGCCAGTGTTAGGCATTAATCAATGAATTTGTCAATTGTCTTGTTAATTGCAATTAAATTAATCGAAATTGAACTTTCAATGTTAATTGTAATTTATATATTAGGAATTTTTCTTTATTTATTTTTATTTATATATTTAAATTGTATTATTTTATATATAATTTATTCATATATATCATTATATATATATATTTTTATTATATATATATATATATTTATATATATATATATATAATATATATATATTATATATATATATATTTATATTATATTATATAGATATAGAATTTTATTATATAGTATTTATTTATTTATATATTTATATATGTTATACGTTATATTTATATTTATATAATAAATTCATATTTTGTTATATATATATATATATATATATATATATATATATATATAAATATATATATATATATATATATATATATATATATATAATACTATATAACATATATAATATATATATATCTTATAATATATATATTATATATATTAAATATATATATATATATAAATATTTTTAATTATGTAGTTTTTTCTCCACAGTTGGCATTATTTTCAAAAACCAATATAAAAAATTAAATGATTTTTTTTTCTTATGAATATTTTACTTTTGACCTTAAATAAGCTTATTTTGTGAATATCAGATGTTTCTGTAGTATAGTAATTTTTTGGGACTGAAAGGGTTAACTTATTTCAACAAATCACTATGTGTCAATGTTTCTGAATTGAATAATTGTGTTTCTTTCATTTAATGAGCTTCAATTACAAGGGAAACGAGGCAATTAATCAACTTAACATTGTTACTGAAAAGTTAGAAAATTTCAGAAAGTTTCCAGAACAAAGTTGAAAGACAATTAATTAACTTGTATTCGATTTAGATTGGCATTTTTGTTTATAAACTTATTGTGTTATTTGCAATTATGTAATGGTTTCATCTCATCATCAATTGATAAGGGGTAATGCACAATCGAACGCACTCGCTCTTGTAGTGTAAATTTGTGTAGTTAGTATAAATGTATACGTTTTTTTATGTTTTAAGTAGTACGATAGTTTATACGTTTTGTAATCATAAAGATTTCAAAAAATGCTAAGGGGCATTTCCACGCGTGACTGACACTACATCCGAACGATTTAACCAATTTCGTTTGCACAGTTCATAATTATTTTATATTTATTTAAAAAAAAATATTGTATGTCCAGTAATACCTTAGAATATAGTATTTTTAGCAATCACAGGAAAAATTTTTTAAAAGTTTATTATTTAATTACAAAAATAATTATAAAAATGTCCTGATGTTGACATGAGCTACAACGAACGGTTCGTAGATTTTTGGGCTATCATGAAAATTCGAATCTTCTTCTGATTGCGCAGGTAATTCAGCATTCTAACCACATAGCTTATTTTAAGTACTAACAAAAAGTTGTTTCAGGCTAATATATATTAACTGCAAAAAAGTAATTGAAATACCATAGGAAATAATTTATTAGCATTTTTGTGCGTGACTGGGCACTACATTCAATTCGTGACTGAACACTACATTGTGAATTGTATCACAGATTATGGAATTTTAAGCATAATAATAACCACAACATATGTTAATAATTTGATCATGGAAAGTTATAAAAATTGCATAAATGGTAAAATTTATGGGTAGAAAAAGATACACAACGTCCCCTACAAGTAGAGTTTCTGGTAAATTTTGTTTAAAACTCTAATTTCCTTCTTACAAAAAATGCAGCAAATCAACCAAATCACCCATTCTACCATGTGGTTATTTTGAATATAAGATTTAAAATTGGATCATAAAAACAGAAAAAAAGTATTGAAATATTCATAGGAAATAATTTATTAACACCTTTGTGCGTGACTTTACATTACATCAACTAGTGGACACACTACATGTGTGTGTGTATTGTATGTCACAGAAAATGGAAATTTTGGCACTTAATAACAAAACCTAATGTAAAATAGCGTGTTGAACATGGTAAGTTAAAAAAATTGCGTACCACGGTAAAAATACAGTTCACAAAAAGTTTACACAAGGTCCCCTAAAGTTGGTTTCTGGTAGTTTCTTACTTCTTTATTCAATTAGCATTTTATAGTCTGTGAAAACCTTGAACCCTGAAGCACGCAAAAATACTTCCCGACCATTGCAGATTGTTTCAGTTTTACTGAATGTGCATCTGTGTGTGTGTATTAAACATTTGCCAACAAAAATTTTAACGATAATTTTAACTATAAAGGAAAATAAAGCTCTTTTTATAGCATCAAGTTCATTTTCAGAATTTTTGTTGAAGAGGTTATATTTCTTTTTACAACATTTAAATTTGTTTTTAATAATCCGCCTTGTAGTATTTTGGGGGATTTAATGAAAACATTCGGAAATGTTTAAAGTAGGTATTTATTGAATTTAAGAAAAAAAACGGATTTAAATTTTTGAGTGTCTGGGAATCGGATAGTATTTATCTTCCTTTGATGAGCATATATCAGTTTAATCTAACTTTATTTTGCCCTTTACACAGTTGTCAGAAATTATAATAGAGATATGTTTTGGGCAGATTTTCTTATTCAAAGTGAACAAAATCTTTAGCAAAATGGTGAGTCAAATTTGATTAGAAAAGTGTGGCTTCTTTTATCCCCCCTCCTCACTGTTTATTCATGAAGTCCCATTCAATTGCTCCTTTACCATGAACTGAAGGCAAAGATGACCATGGACTTTTGGAAAAAAAAAATTAACCACACAAGGTTGTCCAAATGGTTGGAGGGATTGCAATGGGGGTGTGAAATACTTTTAATTGAAGTGTTGTCCCGTTTAAAGTGGTTTTTGCTGTTCATTTTCTTTAAATTGTTTGTAATTTTTCCCATCCTAAAAACCTTCCCTTTTGCTCTTTTTTTTTCTTTTAGCTGTTGATATAAGCCATCTTAAATCAAAATTATCAAAATATAAGAATATCTACAAAGAATTATAAGCTATTCAAAAAAACGTCTAGATCTAAAAAGTTGTGTGACTCACACGTAACATTGTGACTGACACTACAAAACTAAAATGTGTTATAAATAGAGAAAAATGCTTTTCATTTTAAAATTAAGAGGTGGGAAAATTAGCAGGATGTTTACTACAACGTAAGAAAATATCGCAAAAAAATTGAGTGTAAAAAAGCCTTTTTTTTTTTGAAGTTATAGAAAACTTTTATATCCTTTTTTTCCGTGACTGACACTACAGTCAAAAAGGATATTATTTATCTTCCTAATTAAATGTCGTTTAGTTATAAATATACAATTAATTGTGTGGTTTTTTTTTAAAGGTAGTCTTTCTGATAGTGTAATTTTAATAATGTTTATCAAAAAATCTAAAAAAAAATGTGCTTCCGTACCTTAACAATTCATTTGTTCAAAATGATGAAAAAACTCCGAACCATGCTTTCAAAACAAAGCGGATATTTTGAAGCTGCTGTGTTGCAAAAGATAAAACAATAATAGTTGTTGATACAAAAATAATAAAATTCAAGTTCTTTCTAAAGCAAATATAAAAAGTTGGCAAGTGTAGGGAAAAAAAAAAAAAAAATAAATAATTTTTTTTTTTTTTTTTTTTTTTTGCAGGTCGCGTCTCTTCAGAGTGGAATTACCCTAAGGTAGTTTAGATGCATCTTAACTTTTATGATTAAATTTATACATGTTATTTATACATTTTACTTTGATGCGTAGCCTTATTGGTAGTAGTTTTCAGAAATGCCTTTTCTAAAATTAAGGTTTGAGTCTTTGTGATTCTGGGTATAGACTTCTTATGTAATAATTGATTATTAAATGAATAAAAATCTTCCCGATGATTCACTTTCTCCCTTATTCTTAAATGATGCTTACGTCTCTTATTCAAATGTATGATGGGGAAAAATATTATTTATTACTTAAATAATATAAATAGAAGAAAAAACTATCAAAAAGATAATTCCTTCAATTAACGGAAATAGTAGTGACAGCTTCGATGTCTGGGCATTTACATTAATTGAAAAAATTTTCGTTTCTTTATTTCTCCGTTTCTACTCGAAAATTTTCGTTGTTTTACACCATTCCTGCGCCGCCCCGGTGGCGCAAATGTTAGGACTCTAGCCTTTGGAGCTGCTGGGGTCGGGTTCGAATCCCGGTCATACATGGATGTTTGTGACCGTCAATAAATGTTGTTATTTGTCTGTGAGTTATTCCTTTCTTTTGTTACTGTAAAAAATTCTTTCTTGTGTCTGTCCCACTTGTACTAAAAAGCTTTTAAGCGGTTCTCTGAACAAGCACCACTTGCCTGGAATATATATGTAGCATACCATACCATTCCTGGTTAATTTCATTTTTACTGGATAAACAAACTCTGCTAGAAAAAAAAACACCCGAGGGTAATTTTATTATTATTATATATTCAGCATAAGAGCTATGCAGGACAGTGAGGATAGAGTTAGGTACATTTATATTCCGGCATGTGTGATTGATCAGAGACTCGCTTATATCAGCCTTCGTCAAGTAAGACAGACACATAAAGACTTTTTACTGTAACAGGGAAATGAAAGTACACCCAGGGTGAAAGCGGGAATCGAACCCACACCCGTAATGGTTCAATGACTAGCCAATAACCAAACCGCACAAGCATACTGGTTCAAACAACTCAGCCATTCGGGCCCCGGGTAAGGATGAGAACTTGGGCATTTTTGACAACAGTCAGGTGTTCTTCTGAAAGTGTAGAAACTGTGTTGGACAATGGGAAGTAAATCGAATAAATAAAGAATTACTTTGAAAATGAAGAATAGGCATGCGCTGAATAAAAAATCGCGAATGATTCGTTAAATTAGCCGAATTAACCGGAAAAAGGTGGAACAGAAAAATCATAACGTTTTGTGTCTAAAGAAGAAACTCGGCTGCGCGCTATTTGTGCAGTGATATCTCACGACGAAATTTTTTGAACGGTGAATATAAAGCGCTCTCTTCTCTAGACTCGTCTATTGTTAATGATGGCAAAATATGTGATATTTTTGATTTTTAATAAAGTTTTTAATATGTATTGCATTTTGTTATAGCCAGTTTCTAACTATAATTACCTTTTTGACGACAATCAAACATACCTGATCACATTTCTAAAAATAGCTACTTTTTTACATTTTTAAGCCAAGAAAATAATTGGATTCTGAAAGGTAATCAAAAACAGAATATTAAATGACAACTTTTAAGATGTTCCCAGCTATTTATTCCGGCGCTTTGCAAAAAACTACCACAAACTTCCACATGAAAAATGGCTGCTATGACAAATCGAACCTAGAAGAAATTATAATCGAATCAAAAATTCTATCCAATCATATCTAGTGTTTGACTTAAGGTAACAGGGAACAAAACAACGACTCAAAACATCGAATTTTCATTTAAACTTTAGTTACTGAATCGTGACTTTACGAAAAAACTTCTACAGGTTGAGGCAAACAAAAGTGGCTCCGGGTTCTATACGATTAGGAAGGATAGTTTGAAAATGCTTGGGCGAGAAAAAAAGCAATTGAAGCCGTCTGACTCCTGTTTTTCGCATTAGGGTTGGATAGGATTAGCTTCACATGAGCTACTCATAGACTAGTGCGGAATATGATTCAGATCTTAGTTCGTATCTGTTTTGAAGAGTCCCATAATGCAAATGTTTGTGTAGTTGATTTTAGGCTTGGGCAACAACATTTCTGTTCGTATTATTCTCTAGCCTGGGAATCCGGACCACGATTTGTTTTTGTTTGCCTAGTAGAAACCGTGCATGCAATGCACATTTGAATTACGGGCTTATGTTTGCAAATTTGGTAGTTAATTTCAATGTAACTTTGTTGCCAGCTTTAAATGTCATTATTCCCAAACACCTTTTAAATTTTCTATTTTCCTAGAAGGGCTGAAATTTTCTGTGATGTCGTGTTTGACACAGTGAAACAAAAGTATTCCAAAAAATATTAAGTGAGTAAAAATAAGACGATTTTTCGAATTTAAGAAATGAGCAAAATTTCTGTTTAGGTTAATGACTTAAAATTATGAACGTTTTATCTTTAAACTTAAGGTTCACTGTGTTGAATAGACATGTATACGACATCACAGAAAATTTCAACCCTTCTTGTTCAATTACTGATTATTACGATCTGATTTTCATTTAGTGCTAGATTAATAATTGGTAATTGCTTCCCGTTTTTTATACAGTTAATTATATGATCAGTTCATTCTATTTAATATCTATGAATTTAATACCATTTCTTTGAGAAAGTTTTCTGTATTCTGTATTTAAACCTTTCATTGAAACCAAAAAAAAAAAAAAAGAATAGTGAAAAAAACCTTATCTCTATGATACTGTGAGTAAGAAAAACCATTTACACATTAACATTTCAATAAACTAAGCTTGTTTTCAGTTAACACAGCAAACACACTTATTCTTTTTAAGTAGATCAAGTTTCTCAAATCAGTGCCATCAGCTTCTTAGTGGGTGATAATCTTGTTATTCTCTCAAGAAGGTATTGATTTCAATTTACAGACGATCTTTCTGTTGTCGAATGTTCTAAAGACCATTAAGAGGTTCTCGAACCGGACGTTTTTCCTGCTTTTCTTCCGTTCCTGACTGGTTAAGTAGTAAGATGAACGTGGAAGGAATGCACGCTTCATTCCGTTACTGCGGCAACGTAAAACTAAACTTTTCATTCATTTAGATCAGGGCCGGATTTCTAAATAGGCTTAGTACACTCTTAAAACAAACACTCCCAATTTACCTCAGTCTGAGTGGATTTCACATCCTCCAGACCAGGAAAAATGCACTTACCTTTTGGGAGTGGATCCTTTTGTGTGTTAAACCTACCGACAAAAACAGATCACTCCAAAACGGAGTGAATTTTAAACTCATGAGTAAATATGGCATTGCCTTTACGGGGTTGTCGGAAAATGCCACTTCTCCAACTGGAGTGGATTTCAACTCTTTGTTTTTCTAAGAGTGTAGGCTGGTAGCCTAGAGCGGAAAATTTTATGACCAATTTAATTCAGCATTAAAAAAAAAATTGTAAAAATATTAATCTTTTAAAAAAAAGAAAGCGAATTAATTTGCGTTAAAGGGCAAAAATCGTTAAACATATATATCGTATTAATATTTAAAAGTAAATATGGTAGTTTTGAAGTTAATTGCACGTTCTACAACCCCCTGATCCAGAAGTTTAAAAGAAATTAATAGTATTAATCATTTTTTTAAAAGCATTGCCTTTTATTCACTTTCAAATTTAGAGTGTAAAGAAGTACATCGATAATTTTAAATATGTAAAAAAAAATAAATAGTCAAGAAAAACTATATCGTGTGGTATATCGGGGCGCGGCAAATCGTCGCAGCCTACAGGCGGCAAATCTTTAAAAATCGGCCCGGATTTAGATTAGAAAATGTAA